>JALPQI010001415.1:0-49930 GCA_025490895.1 Thaumatotibia leucotreta | reverse complement strand
TAGATCTGAACTTAATATACTTTAATGTAAAAGTAAACAATATTTGCATACTTTATCATGCACGATTTTGCAAGAAAATGCATAATGTATGATGTATCGTAATTTTGATTAGTAGTAAAAAATTCACCCAAAATATGTCCACAGATTTTTTTTTCTATTTTTCTCGTGTTTGTAACGCCATTAGGTAAGCACATTTTATTTTTGGAACGAAAAGAAAAATTCATGCATTTAAGGGTTAAAACGGTCACTTCATTCATGTTTTAAAATCACCGACACTCGTGGATAAACCCACTCAACGTTTTTATCAATAAATAACTAGTAGAATACATATATGCTCGGAAAGTGGTACATTTAAGGACATACTACTTATACATGGAGTGATAGTTTTCTGCACTAGTGCAGGAATGGATTGGATAGTATTCGTATAGTCATCTATCTAATAATGCAAAAACTATATTGTTTTCCTCGCAATTAAAGAGAGGCGACTGAACTGCTCCACGACCGGCAAAACAATCTAAATCAATGAAATGAAAACAAAAACAAATTAAAAATAATATCTAATTACGTTACATCTAGACGACCGACATAGGTAGGTATACTAAATAAAATGAATCAACCTCTTAAGGCCCATGGTCCTAACCATAGTACTTAATAACAATGATCAAATTCAAAAAGGTACTATTAGATTAGGACAGAGTTGCAATTGGTTTGTCTCTTAATATTTTTAGACAAACGGAATTCAACTTTATTTGCTACCGAGTAGGTAGCCAAATATTTCAATGGCAAATTTGGATATTTCTCTTGTATGGGTGGGCTTTAGGAGGGTATTCATTGAATTGTAAGTTATACAACTACTATATAATATTTCTAAATATTAAATAGAATATAAAGGGTGGTAGCAAGACAGGTGGCCGTTACCATTTCAGTCCTACGGTTGTAAAATAACTGATACAAATCCATAACCTTCAGTTCCTATAATGTTAGAATAAACGTACCTAGGTGGATCAACTAAGTATCCCATGGGACAAACATTGAGCGAAAAAAAAACTAAAAACAATTTAGTAATTACACTACATAATCAATTAAATACAACTACGCCGTACGTATACATAAGCCAGAAAAAAAAACTCACACACGATTTTCCAAATAGGATATTTGAATTATTCTTTAAGCTGCATGGTCCACTTTAAACACTTTAAAAACACTTTGAACTAATATAAGGTAAATATTACAATTATTTTTTCAGGGTTATTAATTGTTATGTGTAGTTACAGATTTCTCTCTTTTAACCTCTGTAGGTCAAATTAAAAATAATACAACACTTCAGCAACGAATTTCTTAAAAATATGATCTAGTCTATAGAACCAGATTCCTGTTGTAAAGCAAACATGACTATTCTATAAAGATATACGTGGTTTCTTTCGACGTGGTATTGCAAATATTTATGACACAAAGGAAAAAAAACTATAAAAACGCGAATTCTACAATAAAAGTCCTGATCACAATAATAAGGGATCTAATTAAAGTGTTAACGTCTAAGGAGAACATAATATTTTGTTATCGCGTGACACATAATGGTTTTTACACGACGATCATGGAGATTAAAAGGTTAAGAGAGAGTCATGCTTCACCATTATCGTCACTAAATAAAAATACAAAACGTAAAACTGCGGATTCGTAGAAGAAAGAAATAAGATTTTTCCCCGTCTGTGAGGGAAGAAAAGTGCTATTTTTATTATATGTAAAGAATTAAGATCTGAAATCGAATTGGAGATCAAAAATATAAACAAATGGGATACCACCACATAAAAATAATCGCGAGAGGTGGGTAATCTAAAATCATTGAAATACTTTAAAAAATGCGCATTCAGTGAATGACTGACGGTACGTATAGTTTTTAAATATTTTACTAATTTTTAATATCATTCATAATTTTTTTAATGATATATTTCTCTAGTGTTAAAAAAATGTAGGGTGTTTAATTTATACTACTGGCAATGACAAGAAGTTTTAAACATTTGGTTCGCAGTTATAACAATGTACTAAAAAAAAATCAAAACAAGATGGTGCTCCAAATGACTCTCTTTTTGAATCTATAAAAACTCCTAAAATTTAGCTTTACAAAGTTCATGAATGCAGATTTTAGTATTTTTACCTACAAATCAATCATTTTAATTTTTTAATACAAATAGATTCGATTGTAACTATACATACAAGACTGGAATTCGTTCCCCGTCTATCCTAAAGATTAAAGTAACACGACATTGGTTTTCAAACATTGATTATGTTGATTATTTAAGTTTAAGTACATCATTCTAGCAAATTTTCTAGGTATTATTTTTGTAATCAGGAAGCGTGGACACTCAGACTTATGTTTTTTATAGTCATGTCCAAAAATTATGTTAATGATTGTGATACTTGTGTATCGAACATACTTTGACTTTCGCGTATCTACACCTAAACATCAAACATTGTCTTAGGTTTAGCACCTGTAAGAATAGTTAGTAAGTGTGCAAATAAATAAAATCAAATAAATAAACCATCTCAAAATGCGACGTTAATTTATAAAGATGTTAAAAAAGAAAAAGTTTTATACCCCTGTAATGTCACTTTAACATTGACTTTATAATGTCATGTCATTGTCATCGATTGTTTACATTTTTGATCTCGAATTCCATTTCAGAGCTTAGGGTGCGGCTCCACTGACGCGGAGAGGAGCGGAGATGTGCAAAATTGACCAATTACATTCTTCGGTCGGTGAACCATGCGGTCCCATTGGCCGACTCCGCTCCGCTCCGCGTCAGTGGAGCCGCAGCTTTACCCTCTTATTCATAAACGTCTGCTAACTTTGCAAGCCATAAGTATTGTTTATCCCTTTCAGTATTATCAATATGTCCTCAAGAGTGAAAGGGACAAACAATATTTAGCGGTTTGTTAAGATAGGAGGCGTGGGAATGAGGGGGTTAGTGCATACTCCTTGCCCTTCAGCTTTTCACGGAACTTCAGAATCCATAATGCTGTCAACTTCAGATCCAATGCACTGAAGCTGATATACAGAAATAAAAAAATAAATGAAAAGAATGTCACATCTGGGTGGGTAGCCAAGATGCCATTCGCAAACGCTCAATCGCGAACGAAACGCGAACGTCTTTGTCGCATTCATTAGAAAGAGTGACAGACACAAAAAGTACGATACATTACTGAGCGTTACCGATTGTCATCTTGGTTAGGCGGCGTGGTTCTGTACTGTGACCTGGAATGGTTGCCATCTCGCAATTCTTAAAACCAGGACAAATATTAAAAAAAGCGGGACAATTGGGCGTACATCTCATTCCACTGACTTTAATTTTACTACCTCTACTTAAATTCTAGGAAGAGTTTCAGGGGTGTTTTTTTCAGATCGGATGGCTGCCCGAAGTCCCACATTATGTTATCGGGCATGATGGAGGATCCAGGTTCGTTCTCGGGCAGCATCAGTTCACCGAGGCCACAGCGAGGCCCGGAGGCCAACAGGCGGATGTCTGCCGATCTTCATGAGGGAACACGGGTATGTTACCGGGCATGATGGAGGATCCAGGTTCGTTCTCGGGCAGCATCAGTTCACCGAGGCCACAGCGAGGCCCGGAGGCCAACAGGCGGATGTCTGCCGATCTTCATGAGGGAACACGGGTATGTTACCGGGCATGATGGAGGATCCAGGTTCGTTCTCGGGCAGCATCAGTTCACCGAGGCCACAGCGAGGCCCGGAGGCCAACAGGCGGATGTCTGCCGATCTTCATGAGGGAACACGGGTATGTTACCGGGCATGATGGAGGATCCAGGTTCGTTCTCGGGCAGCATCAGTTCACCGAGGCCACAGCGAGGCCCGGAGGCCAACAGGCGGATGTCTGCCGATCTTCATGAGGGAACACGGGTATGTTACCGGGCATGATGGAGGATCCAGGTTCGTTCTCGGGCAGCATCAGCTCGCCGAGGCCACAGCGAGGCCCGGAGGCCAACAGGCGGATGTCTGCCGATCTTCATGAGGGAACACGGGTATGTTACCGGGCATGATGGAGGATCCAGGTTCGTTCTCGGGCAGCATCAGCTCGCCGAGGCCACAGCGAGGCCCGGAGGCCAACAGGCGGATGTCTGCCGATCTTCATGAGGGAACACGGGTATGTTACCGGGCATGATGGAGGATCCAGGTTCGTTCTCGGGCAGCATCAGCTCGCCGAGGCCACAGCGAGGCCCGGAGGCCAACAGGCGGATGTCTGCCGATCTTCATGAGGGAACACGGGTATGTTACCGGGCATGATGGAGGATCCAGGTTCGTTCTCGGGCAGCATCAGCTCGCCGAGGCCACAGCGAGGCCCGGAGGCCAACAGGCGGATGTCGTTGCCGATCTTCATGAGCGAACACGCGATGGTATTGAGAGCGCCGTGAACTTCCACCAATGCGTCGTGCGACGCAAGTGCTTCGAACTTGTTCGGCGCTGTTTCGAATGGGATTCCTGCAAAACAAATGCCAGTGTGAGAGTTGGGGATACGGGGCGATAACTGCGCATTTTTCGAGGAACACGCATTTAGTGTGAAATAAAAAAAAACTTAATTATAGTCAGGTTTGTAAGTACAATTAAGCACTAAATTTCAATAAACTCAGTTTCGGTGTTAATATTGTATGCGATATTATAATCAGAGGTCGGACAAATGTGCGTCATTGTTCGTAATAATAAGGACATGACTCGAAAATTGACTAAATAATTAATCATTTTCCAAAAATTACCTATTTGACACCGGTAGCTATGAACACCGTTGTAAATAATCATCTTAAAGCTTCGGCATAAAATTTCAGAAAATTATTCGTTTAGTTATTGATTTATTCAACTTTGTAGTCGTGTCCATATTGTGTCGCAGTGTCGCACATTCGTCCGATCTCTGATTATAATATAACAATCACCAAATTCAAAATTTAAAATAAAAATCAACTTTTTTTTAAATATATTTATTTTCTAAACTACAATTTATGTACATAGATTAAATCTAACTAATCTACTTAACCTAACCTATAACTAAGATTGGCCCTTGTGGCATTGTACCGAGGATGCTGGCGGCATTTCCTCGCTGTATCGCAATACAGCGAGGAAATCAACTTCAACCAATTTCTCCAAGATCCCATCATCACGGTTTCTTTTGAAGTCGGTTAAAAAAGAATTGTCGAAATCAGTTGGCATAATATTGAGTTATTCGTACATTTGTAGTGCACATACCTACTTGCAAATTTATGACTTATATGGTTTGTTTATGGATTAGCAAAACTGGATCAATTTAAAATGGGGCCAATCGGTGAGTATCTTTTAAAAAATGAATTAAGTAAAAAATTAAAAAACACGAATACTGTTTTACGCGAACTTAAAAGTAACAAATATTTGAGAGATTTTAAATTAGTAATATTTTAGCTATAATACAATTATGTAACAAAGTTTTATTTGAAAAACTCATACGTTACGAGCCGGGGATTGAACCCACGACCGCTGACGAGCCGTGCAATTTACCCCTTGACCGCAAGCGCGTACATCCAATCTGTCTGTTTCATACACACTTAGCGTTCAAGATGTGTCAAGGGTGACAGTCCTGTCACGGCTTAGGCATGGAAGAAAAACTTCAATAGTGCGAAGTAGAACATTTCGAGTTTTCTCTTCAAACATAATACTTAAACATATAACTTGTATATATATTTGCAATCGGCATACAAAATGCTTTAATTTGATACCCAAATCATTGCATTTAGATGACACATTATTCTTTGCGCTTTAATTGTATTTTAATGAACCTGGCTTTTCTAGAATAAGTAACAAACATATAAGTTATATACATGTTCGTAATCGTTGTTTAAATTTTGATTTTGATACCAAACTCGATAGATTTCTTTCATATTATTTTTTTGGTTAGATAATATTAAATTTTTAGGCCGCCATATTTTTTTTTAACGTGACGTCACATATCCTGTGTTACCCGCGACGTCACGAGGATTCTAATGATACCTTACACCATTAAAAACGGTTAAGCGGTCGCGAAGATCTGCGCATTTAAAGAAAATAAATGAAACATACATATTAGGGGCTGAACACATATACTCTCCTTTTGGCAGACGTGTAATAAAAAGAGTATCATCAAAATCGGTTCACCTAGTTGGGACTTTTGAGGTAACAAACATAAAAAATAAATAATAAAAAACCGGCCAAGTGCGAGTCGGACTCGCGCGCAAAGGGTTCCGAACCATTATCAATTTACTATTAAAAAATACAGTTTAATCGACCTACCTCAAAAACTATAGGAGATAATTTAATCAAACTAAAAATCGTTGATAGAGTTTATTAATTTGCATAACATATTTTTTTATTTAATTTTATATCGCGTAGTTTAAAAAATAGAGGGGGGGACACATTTTTCAGACTTTGAGAGCTGATATCTTGAAAACGAATTGCTTAAATAAAAATGAGATTTATAAACCTTCATATCATTTTCAAAGACCTTTCTATTAATACCCCACACGCTTATACAGGGTGTTTTTTTTTCGACCGTTCAAATTCTACGTAGTGAATGTGTAGGTCATACTCACCAACTTTTACTATGGGGACAACGTCGAAATCGCGAAAAAAAAATCAGCTGTTTCATACAAATTGGCGGCATTACGCCGGCCGAAATGTATGAAACAGTTGATTTTTTTTCGCGATTTCGACTTTGTCCCCATAGTAAAAGTTGGTCAGTATGACCTACACATTCACTACGTAGAATTTGAACGGTCGAAAAAAAAACACCCTGTATACAACTAAAAAATTTTTTCTATCCCTCAGTTACAATGGTCCCCAATGGTTTTTTTTTACAATTTAGTATCATAATCCTGTAGCGGTTCATGCAACACATATCCTTACCAAATTTCGTTACTGTAGCATTTATAGTTTCCGAGTAAATCGGCTGTGACAGACGGACATGACGAATCTATAAGGGTTCCATTTTTGCCATTTTGGTTACGGAACCCTAAAAACAGAGTCGAATTAAGAAACACCTCCTTTTTTTTAAGCCAGTTGAAAATACATTTCGCACATGTGGAAATTACAGCGTTTCGGCCGCCGTCATCACTATTTCCCAATGATCAGGGAACGCTTCGTGTATTTTGGAATATGTTTGTCGTATGTCGTATACTCCGCGAGTCCTACTCAAAATTTAGCCGAATGGCGTTTGAATGTCCAGGGAAATTGGTATTATTTGTGTGGCGAGGGACGGGAAATCCATTGGTATACCTGTGAGCTTGGCGATCTCGGCGGCGCACTTCTCCGCGAAGCCAATGCGAGTGTTGAGGCCGGTGCCCACCGCCGTGCCGCCGAGCGCCAGGTAGTGGAGGCGCGGCAGCGTGGCGCAGATGCGCTCCACGCCGAACGTTAGCTGCGCTTCGTATCCGCTGAACTCCTGGCCTAGTGTCAGCGGCACTGCGTCCATCAAGTGCGTCCTAAACGACAGTAGCACATTATAATACAGGGTGAACGATATTTAACGTTACCAAGTAGATTTTATTAAGTCTGGTGTCAAAGTAATAGCGGCTTATTATCGGAAATATGTTTCCGACACCGCATTGAAAATATCTGGGTTGTAGACCGCAAACATAAGAACGAAATCGAGCTTCGGCTTATAAAGCTCGTAAGAACCAATGGCTGAAAACCAAATTTCACGTGTCATTTCTCCAGTGCAGTGAGTTTCGGACTTTTTATCTGGTCTATTTTGAAGAGAAAGGTGAGAGCAATTAAACATTCTAGTATAAATGCAATGAAGAAAGCGATCGTATTTCACTGGCACATATCACTACCCAGTGGTCACAAACGTGCTGGGAGCAAATATTTTGTTACCATTTCAAGACCATAGTCAAGGCAAAAGGTTGTCGATTGACTAAAAGTAAATGTAATATTTTTCCGCTTGATTTTCTTACTTATAGTAATAAATTGTTGCAACTAAAAAATCGCAGTCCTTTGAAATTGGTAACACTTCATATCGTTCACCCTGTAGATATTATATTACAACATCTTACATGAATAGGTAAATGTATGAAAACAGTTTTCTTTAATTTTTGGATTTTTTGTACATTGCCCAAGTTGACCCTTTGTAAATTATTAGGGATAGGAATGGAATCGATTGGCATAAAAAAAAGAAACGTGAAAAATAAAATTCATACAATTTGCATGGGAATTCTAATTCTTGATTTGCGGCTTTTCTGGCAGAATTTTTTTTGGCATAAAAAATAAACTTTATCAAAAATGACCGTTTACAAAATTTGTAAACGCCAATCTTCATTTATTCAAAATCGAGGACAGGTCTTCTGAGACCATTTCGTAGCTACTGTGGATCTGGTAGCTGTCTTCATTGACCCAAAAATAAATTCCACCCAGTATTGTTGACATAAACATACTTCAAAATATTTCTTCCATCATTATAAGGGTTGCAACTGTACTTCTGGTCTGGTATACCTATCCCAAACATTAAGAAAACCGAACGAATCGAAAACGTTACTTGACGATTCGAATACCTTATTCACATTGTAATAAAGATTAGATATGGTTAGAAGTTTGCTGTCGTGTAACTTTGTACTTAACTAGATGACCTAATTAAGATGAAAATAAGTATGTCGCCGAGCCAAAATGGTTTGATATGAAGTCAAGCATAACAAGCCATTAGCAGTCTTGACGCCTATTAGAATAGGCATGATGATTGGCAAGTCAAATCAACGTTTTTCGAACTGTCAAAAAATCACCAAGTTATGAAGTTGTGTATAAAATACATTAAAATGACGTCACGTTTGTATGCTGCCAAATGACTCTTTTAAGATCTTTGTAATTTATTAAATAGAAGTTTTGCACACAAATGATTACAACTTACATTTCAGTAATAATTTCTTCGTGTGTTATGACGTGCATAACATAACGTGAATAATTTATTTTAATAACTACAGTCATCATCCCTATTGACCAAGTCAGTCGGTTAACTTCAAACTCAGAAAATCCATTTCTGACATTTTGTAAGATTTTTGTATACAATAAAAGCTTAAGAAATTGGTTTTGTTTCTATTTCATGGGTTAAGTATAATATCGTGTAGTTTTTGAGAAAAATAAAGTTGAAAACATAATATTTTATCGAAATCAAGTAAATCCATATGACAGTTTATTTCAAATGAAGGCTTGTCTATCAAAGACAATCAGCGAAAGCAGTTTGCTCAATATGGCTGTCAGCCGACGTCAATCCCGAGTCGTTAATTTTTTCAAATCTTGATAAATTCAGGCATGTCAAATCAAAATTATATAAATAAGAGAATTCAACAAAAATTCATATTAAAAACTCTTTTCTTATTTTTTTTAAAAGAATACACTAGTTAAGATGGTTTTTAAGCTGAGTTTGTCGAACAGGGTCGATTTTTTATTGCTTTAGCCATAATAAAAATAATATGCTTGTAAAATCACCGAATTAATCTCTCAAGTGGTTAAAGTGGATTTTTCTGAGTTTGAACTTCAAACTCAATTATAAATATTAGATGTCATTCATATATGTAAAAACAAAAAAGCCTCAAGTCTTTACAATCGAGTAGGTAGCCGAGCGGTAGAGGCATCAGCCGCGAAAGCTGTGTACATGGGTTTTATCCCCACCTCGCACGTTGGTGATCTTGGTATTTTTCTTTGGTAGGTATACGACATCTAATATTTATAATTTTTACACATACTTAGTACAAAATAGTGTGACTATTTGGGACACAAAGAAAATATTGAAGAAAAAAAATATTTGATTTGTTTCACAAACACTTTACCTGCCAATCTTAATGATCTTGGCGAATTCCTTCGCCTTGGTAGCCATAGTGTCTCTGAGGGCAGTCAATCCCGGCATAAGCCGGTCCCGCAGTTCCATGGCGACAGCTATGTGCATGGCAGTGGGGTAGGTGTCGTTGGAACTCTGCGATTTGTTTACGTGGTCGTTCGGGTGCACTGGGTTCTTTGAGCCGAGCTTGCCGCCCAAAAGTTGGATGGCACGGTTCGCGATTACCTGATGAAAATTAATACATTGTGCATCAAGGGAGGTAAGTACGTCATCACTAACGAGAGTGTTAGAAGCTTTTAATGACTCGAGTTAGTATTCCGCTTACCGACCGTGATGCATACAATGTTTTTCATCACACTTGCCCACAAAAATATTAGTTTTAAGACAAAATGTTATCAAATGACGTAGTGATATTTCTATTACTCCCTAGAGAATTTCACTTTTTTATTACTCCTGCTACGAATGCAAGCAATGGCGTGCTTAGACAGCAAGTGTGATGAAATATTACATTACTATAGAGGCCGGGACGAAAGGGGTTGCCGGCCGAAGACATATATACAGGTCAAAATAAATTTAAATACACCGTCCTAATCATCATCAGCCTTTGATACTCCACTGCTGGACGTAGGCCTCTCCTATTAACTATGCGTATAGACGCATTAGGAGGTAAATGCCCATAATCGCCACGCTGGGCCAGCGGATTGGCGATCGCAGTAATGTGTCCACTATGATGACGCTGCTGCCCATCATCAATCTTTAATCAAATATGGTCAGTGACACTTCAATCCCTTAGTCGACTCTTACGACACCCGCAGGAGGAGTTGGGGTGGTGACAAATGTATTCTTTCTGCCGTCACCACACGGCCAAAATCCTAATAATAATACTTTATATTAAGACGGTATTATTTATAACACCTAATCAAGAAATTAAATAAAGGAAATAATACTTTGCCTTCCTTTAAATGAAGTGCATTATAATATTTTCTCAAACATGCAATGAAATATTGTTGTTATGTTCCTTATAATGGGCTGCGAAGTATGATGTTTCAGGTGCGACTAGGACAAGAGGTCTTTTTTAATTCCATTCCACATAAATTTGTGGCACATCATGAGATCATGACATTCTACCACTATGCATAAAAAATATTTTTTTATATGTTTTTGTTGTTTATTTCATTGCATGTATGAGTAATGTCCTATAGTTTTCACATTTTTGTATATACTTATATTTATTCTCAAAGGTTAGCTGGAAGAGATCTTTATCAGAATAAGTTCGCAGTTGTACATATTCTTGTATCTTTACAGGTGTTTCGTTTACGCGCAATAATAGTACATTACATCAGATGCCGTGAAAATTAATGAAGTTGGTATATACTAGGGCTCACGGTACACGTGTAACTCGCCAAACCGGATACCCGTGTTCTTAAGCCCGACGGTACTAAGAACCCGAATTACACGAACCCGCCGGGTACCCGTGTCCGTGTCCAATACACGGATACCGTTTTCACGAAACCGCGTGCTACCCGGGTACCCGGGTACTTAAGACCGAACCGAACGGGTTCGAAATAATTTGAGCAAATGCAAATAAGGTCTATTATTGAATGTAACCTGCAGCTTCGTTCAACACTACAAAACACTACCTGTTCAGGAAGCTTCAGCCGATATAACTTTTTTATTGATGTTTTATAAATTTCGACTCTATGTGTTACGCAATAAGGTCTATTTGACACAATTAGCCTTTCGCTTATCAATCCATTTGTACTATAGCCGTTAAGTCTCACGACCCATTCGTCCGCTTCTCGTCAAGGACGTCCCCGAACCCGCGGGTAATTAAAGTCCGCGTAAATAATACCCGTGTACCCGTGTATCCGTGTAGACGGGTATTATTTACACGGACTTTAATTACCCGTGTAAATCGGGTCAGAAACCCGTGTACGTGTAACACGAACACGGGTATGAGAAACGTTGACACGAAACCCGGACACGACCGCGAGCCCTAGTATAAACGGCCAAGTTGGGATAGGTAACGAGACCGGGAATCCGTTTTCACGCCGAGGCATGTATAGTGCTTTTCTCAAACATACAAAGAAATACAAAAAATAATAATGACAGTGATGTCGAAATAAAAAAATATTACTTTGCAGGCCTAGGCCTGAAAAGTGTTATGAAATTCCATTTCCATCCCAGTGAGTTACTGCGCCCTAAAAGCGATACTTCAGAGTCTATTTTAAGGAACGTACAGACAATATTTCATTGCATGTTTGAGAAAAGGCGATTTTTCATCGGTTGTTCTCCGTTTAAGGGTTTGTACAGTAACTTTTCCCAATTATTAGAAGAAATTAATTCGCGTGATTTTTTGTTCATGGTGATGTTCTATCAAATTAACCAACGCTTCAGAGAAAATTAATATAATATTGGGAGAAACAATGAATACACACATAGGTACTGATAAACTCTCCCTTAAACGGAGAACAACCATTAAAATTTCACTATGTGAAGGGTCCCCCGGAACATCATATTTTAAAGACAAACGGGTCTTAATCGCGTAAACTTACGTTTAATTATATCCTGACGTTTCGGGCATGACGTTACACCCGTGGTCGCAGACAGACACGGGTGTAACGTCATGCCCGAAACGTCAGGATATAATTAAACGTAAGTTTACGCGATTAAGACCCGTTTGTCTTTAAAATATGAGTGATAATCGTGAAAGTTTAAATCCCCCGGAACATGTCTAGTCAATTCAAATTACAGAAGGAAAATCCACCTCAGGTACTTTTAACAGAATAAGGTGTGAATTTGCCATGATTTTTTAAGCACTATAAGGTGCATTCAGACCAAACGAGCATTCGCTATTCTAACCCCCTACTTTACGCAATTCGATCGTTACACAAAACGTGATTCGTTGATTTCGTAGAGTGGGGGATAGAATAACGAATGCTCGTTTGGCCTGAATGCACCTTTACGTTATCATCGTCAATTTCATACAAATGACGATGAAAACGTAAACGCGATCGAGACGTTTTTTATAAGTTATTACCTACACTCTGCCTTCTGTATTCAATTTTTGTTTTTATAATGTAAAATAGACAAATCTTTTATTCAAATAACATAGATAAGTACAATAAACTAAGTAATTAGTGAATATAAAATATCAATTTAAAAAGTGTCAATCGATGTGGGGAAGGGCGGCACCATCGTCGAAGCCGAGCCATCTGGCAGCGGGCTTGAAGCGGTGGTGAGTGCCTCGAATGCACATGCTTGTAGCGCGTATTACTGCGACATTAATTCTCGCTCGAAGCCAGCCTAGGTCGGTACTCAAGGAGCGATTTCAGCGTTCAGATATGGTTTCTGCCATGTGTTTGATAAAGGATGACATTTGGGGAGCAATGACACCGTCGACCGATGTTACGAGTGGGGTGAATGTTGCATGTTGCAATTCACAGGCGTATCTGTATTCAAATTTAAGCCTCCTTCTCCTAGTAATAAGTTCCGAAATGTGCAGTCGCCATCAGATATATCTTAGCGTACGGAGCGCTCAAAAATATCTGAACACGCCTTTATTGCCATAACGATAGAGGTGTGTTCGGATATTTTTTAGCACTCCGGACGCTCCGATTATCTGATGGCGACTGTACGTATATTTATAGACGTGACTGTATCATGCAATCAGTGTTTTTCAACTTTTAATGTTTTACAATTTCAATATCACTAGCTAGTGAAACTGCTCAGAAAATTATCCATGAAAAGAAGCAATTTATGACAGTATTGTGTTGAGCTACAAAATTATTTCACTTATCGTCTGTTATTTAAGATTTATGATTTTACAGAACATTAGATACTATCAAGGGCATAAATATATATAAAATTTTTGTCCTTATGCTCCAGACATACGTAAAACAACATACCTATACATATTTTGACCTTGACTGTACATTCCCCATCAGATATATCGTAGCGATCGGAGCGTTCAAAAATATCTGAACACGCCTTTATCGCCATAACGATAGAGACGATATATGTATATGTAATTCCATTCATATGCCTTGCGGCCCAACATGGTGATGCTTTATCATTAATATTGTAAGACCTGTACCTATGTACCTTTAACCTGTGTTGAATAAATAAATCACTGACTTTGACTTTGACATTCTATCACTAATTTCCCTTACCTCGTTGGTGTTCATGTTGGACTGGGTCCCAGACCCCGTCTGCCAGATGACGAGTGGAAAGTGCCCCTCCTGGTATAACTTCCCGGAGATGACGTCATCACACGCCTGCATTATAGCCTCCGCTGTAACAAAACACGAACGGTTTCTTAAATACATCACAAGGTTTACAAACATTCTGTAGAGCCGCGAACGTCGAAGTTTGTCAATGTCGGGCATTTGTCTCAGTCACTCCAATGATGGCTTCGTTGGCCTGACAGAGACAAGTACTCGAGTAGCTATTGTATCTGTTATCGAGCGCGCTGCAATACGTGTTCAAATATTTTTGAGCACATCGGATGGGCCGATATATTCGATAATTCTGGCGCTAGTATGCCTATATTAAATAGATGTACCTAATTATTTCACCTTTTTACAGTCAGGTACCTACAAAAATATGTATCGAAAGAATCTTCTTACAAATATGTTACGACGTTTTAATTACACCGAATTAAAATGCACTGGGACGTATTTTTGAGTATTTTCATACACACCTATTTTGCCTTTGAATGTACAACGCGGTATGTAGAAAAGGTGCATGTATTAATGTTTTTATTGTCTATATTAATAATGAACTGGGAAAACCATCAATTATTTAAAGACTTCAATGTAAAATACTTTTAAGTCGGCAAATATAGGTACAATCAACAACACAGCTGTGAATACAGACAAAGTGCCAGAAATATGTATACACACCTTTATATCCACGCAATAAAGTTCTGTTTACATATTTTTTGCATAGCACTTTGCCTGTGTTCACAGGTGTGTGGTGTGTTGTTGATTGTACCTAATGTTACCAGAGTTGAGGTGAATTATTAGATTACACACGCACTAGAAACACACGCACACGCAAAAGAAGTACTAATTGCAAAAAAATGTGAATGAATGAATATGACTTGCGTCAAAATATTGAAGCAAATCCTTTAAACGAATTTTTTGGTCAATCTTACAGTTCTAATTACATTTGCTGTTAGTACAAAAAATAACACTAAATTTTAAATTCCCTTTGTGTTTATTTGGCGTGTTATTATGTGTGTGACCGCAACGTTCGTGGAACTATTTAGTAATCAAATGTTCTTACCGATTTTCTTGTCGAGACCGAACTCGATATTGACTTTAGCGGCGGCTTTCTTCAGAATACCAAAAGCGATGATGACGGGATACTGAAATGTAAAACATATATTCGTACACCATTTCGTAACCTCACGGCATAGCAGGGTCGATTGCAAAATGTTTCTTCTGCTATTGTGTTACTCTTGTTAGCTTTAGATAAGAATCAACAAGACAGCAGTATGCCTTTTGTCGCCATTTAGTTCAGCGTAGCGATGAAAATGTCGGAAAAAATCAAAACTTCTCTTTTGGAATTTATGAATCTTTATATTTTCCCGTTTTCTTCGACTTTTTAAAGAAATAATCTTTGTCACTATCAGACTATCACTATCAAAGTCACCCCTTTCATCAATTTTATTTCAGTTGACATTTCCTCGATGACATCACGTTCCTTTTTTGCAGAGTAGAAAATTAAAGTCGAAACTTTCATCGATTTTTTACGAATGAATCCTAAAAAAAAAACGATCAAAAGCATGTCGGGCCATGCTCAATGTAAGGTAGTTATTCAAAAACGGCTGACCCGATTATGTTCGAAATAGTTTTATTTTAAAGTGTTCTATATATAAGTCCCACTATTTATGATTTTTTTCATCTATTTTGGACCTACGGATCAAAAGTTAGAGGGGGGACACAAAAAAACTTTCTTTTAAGACCCTTTTCTTTTTAAGAGACCCTACACAATAGGATTACAGCAAATAAAATAAATCATCCCCTCTTCACCAGTTAAGGAGGTACACGAAAAAAAAAAAAAATGTACAGATTGTTCGTGAACCGCAAACGATATTCCAATCAAATTCCGGCCCAATTCGATTTTAGCCTGACCGCTGTATATCTAAATGTGGTTAGTTTTAATAGATAGCGTGCGGTCGAGTTGGGCCAGTTCGTTTTATGTTACATAAGTTTGTTTTTGTAGAATTAATACTGACCCGTCATTAACCTTTAATATGTAAATGGATTCATTGTTACAAGCAGTGATATGAAGAATTACTAGCATGCCCGTGTGGCTTCAAGGTGTAGTTCGAGAAATATTATTTGACCGACTGTTATCTTACTTACGACCTTTTGTTTTGCGTTAACACTTACTAGACAATCAGCAGTCGAGAACAAAAGGTCGTAAGTAAGATAAGCGTCGGTCAAATAATATTTCCCGAACTATAATGGCCACGAAAACTAAAGGCGTGGGTTCCATTCCCAAGCGGGTCTTCAAATCAGAAGACTGCTACAGGCTAAAGTCACATGATAAATGTAACAAAACATGTAGCAATACTGTCAATTGGTTGTCATGCGTACTGCATAGCAAATTATAAAGCCGTTAGAAAGTAGGGCAGGGTTTATATAGCCACACACACACACACAATTACAATCGAGGTAACAAAACACTAGCACAAGCGATAAAAAAAATAGTATGTCACGTGTTTACAAACATAATGGTATTTATTTTAATGGGGATTGTGTTTTGGACTACTTTTTAGGAGAAAGCAAAAATACCGTACCTATATGCATAATTGGGTCAATCAACTTTTCGATCGACATATTTTCTGTCTGCTACTTTTCATGTGCTTACAAATGAAATTACAATGAAAAACCGTTGAAACCTAAGATGTTCCAAGATATTTATGTTATATTTACATATCAGCGTAACTCAGTTCACTGCTGGACGTAGGCCTCTCCTATTAACTATGCGTGTGGACGCATTAGGAGATTGAAGCACATAATCGTCAGCTTGTCAAGCGGGATGGCATAATGTGTCCACTATGATGACGCTGCTGCCCATCATCAATCTTTTATCAAATAAATAGATTTAAAAATCTTAAATTCGGTCAGGTTTGTAACGATAATTAAGTATGATATCTTTAGGAATTTAAACTTGATCGGAGTGTTTATACCTACTGATAATAACGCTTATAGTTTTTAAAATTAACACCAGAACCGAGTTTTTATTCAAATTTAGTGCTTAATTGTCGTTACAAATCTGACCAAAATAGGTTTTTTTTTTAATTTCACGCTAATTAGATCTCCTTAAAAGTGAAAAAGGTCGCCAACTTCAGTAGACTAGTTGGTTAATAGTGATCCTGTGAAGATGCTGCTTAAACTTACCGGCATCCGTTCTTCAATGCCACCGATCGGGAAGTTCATGACGGATCGCACAGTTTGCGCTCCATACAACTTGTCATCTGGCACTTCAAGCTCTCCCATTGTATCTTTTTCTTTACGCTGTGGACAAGACATTTCGTAAGATGAACAAAGTGATGTTTATGAAACAATCCCCCATGTAATAATGGTCGTTCGCAAAAAGATAAGGCCTGAATCAAAACAAAAATCATGATCGCGTCAATGAGGTCTTTGTCGAAAACGTATGCCACTAGTTGGCGCCACTTAGCCGTAAGGTCCCGCTAAGAAAAACAATTACCTATCTCCAAAGAAAAACTAACTAGAAGGTATTTTTATTTTTTTATATAATTTTATTAACTCATACAAAACATTTAACCACGAAACTATAGGCGCTCTGATAATTTAAACAGGATTCTGGACCTGACGCCTCAGTGCTGCCGCCCTGGTGAACGTCATTTCAGAAAACCCTCATTGTGTTACGAAAGTTAATCATGACAAACCATGTCACTCTGTCCAACAACCTTCGGCAGTAGTAAAAGGGGGCAAATTTAAAAGATAATACGTTCGTATTGTAGAAAATTTGAATTTGTCGCCGTTTTTCAGTGTCCAAAGTCGTTATATAAAATTTTTCATCACACTTGCTGTCTAAGCGCGCCATTGCTTGCGCGCGTAGCGGAAGTAATAGAAAAGTGATATTCCCTAGGGAGTAATAGAAATGTCAGTACGTCATTTAATAATATTATGTCTTAAAACTTATTTTTTTGTCGGCAAGTGTGATGAAAAACATTGTATGCATCACGGTAGGTAAGCGGAATACTAACTCGAGTCATAAAAGCCCTCCGCCTAACGGCGTCGGGCTTCTAACACTCTCGTTAGTAATTCCGTACTTAACTCCCTTGATGCACAATGTACTATTACTTCGTAACACATATATTGTTACGTTAAATTTTGTTATCATCAAGGCCTTTAATTATTATTTTTTTAACTCCTAACCGACATTCTTCCAAATATAGACAGTTAGGAACCTACCTACTACTACAGGGAACAAACCTAATCGACAAACACGTGAAGGTGCATTCAGACTAACCGAGCATTCGCTATTCTATCCCCCACTCTACAAAATCAACGAATCACGTTTTGTGTAACGATCGAATTTCGTAGAGTAGGGGGTTAGAATAGCGAATGCTCGTTTGGTCTGAATGCACCTTTAGAAATTATCTTTCTGTCTCGATTGTTTCCGTGCAAAGTATATTCGAAGTATATTGCGGTGCTGAATGTTGTGATCAAGATCCCCGAACTGTGAATGGTGTGATTGGTATGGTATTTCCCAGGTAGTATAATGATCACATCACACTTGGATATTACCTAATTGACCATCGATCGTGGGTCATTCAAGACCATAAACTGTTTTTTTTTTTATATTTTTACTGCAGTATGGACACGAATGTCTGTGAAAAACGGATGAGAAAAAAATTATGCACTGCGCACCTGTACGTTCCATTATAGGTACATACCTAATACTTAATATACAGAGTGATCAATCAATCCAAATGGGTCAGTATGGAGGTTTTGGAAACTATAACAGATAGCGAAATCTTGTCTTAGGAACCTTATGGTTCTCGTCAATTTTAGTAAAAAGAAAAACTGCATTCATACATATTTTAATTTAATTTTTGTGCATGCAAGGGAGGTAAGTACGGAATTACTAATGAGAGTGTTAGAAGCCCGACGCCGTTAGGCGGAGGGCTTTTATGACTCGAGTTAGTATTCCGCTTACCGACCGTGATGCATACAATGTTTTTCATCACACTTGCCGACAAAAAAAGTTTGACGTAGGTACTGTCATTTCTATTACTCCGGGGAATTTCGCTTTTCTATTACTCCCGCTACGCACGCAAGCAATGGCGCGCTTAGACAGCAAGTGTGATGA
This sequence comes from Thaumatotibia leucotreta, assembly GCA_025490895.1. Lineage (NCBI taxonomy): Eukaryota > Metazoa > Arthropoda > Insecta > Lepidoptera > Tortricidae > Thaumatotibia > Thaumatotibia leucotreta. The sequence goes on along the minus strand of JALPQI010001415.1, from coordinate 30,737 downwards.
AAAATATATAAAACTGCCAAACGCAGTCTTTATCTAATAGTCTATCTTATTAAGATGACAAGGTTCGATTTCATATTCCTGCCGTGAAATCAAACGATCTCAGGTTGTATGACTATGATCCTGCTTTTTTCTAGAAAAAATACCTGATAACATTTCACAATCAATAATTAAGACTAAAACGATGTACTTAATACGCAATTGCGCAATGCACTTAGTAGCAGATTTTTTGCATGGTTGGCACATGTAATAATATTTACCTACCATAAAGCATTAGTATTAAATAAAAGTACCTATTGTCTGATACAGTTTATTACTAAAGTCTTCAAATCAATAACCACTTGACAGGCTGTATTATTAATCAATTTAATGTTGTATATAGCAGCATTCCGCGGGAAAATTTTTCTAAATCACTTTCTAGGTTGCAAGTACTAGCTATGTAAGGTACGTATTACAAATTACTACCTTAATACCTAGACAATGTATGGTAGGTATGTGCTAGGTTAGCAGAGCGTGTTAATAATCTGAAGTACCTATATGTGAATAGGAGTTTTTAACTTGTTTCATCAAAAAAATGATGAAAATTTCATTGTTGTGTTCGTCAGAATGGTTTATTTGTGTACTTATGTTTATTATTCATGTACTTAACTGTCTTAATGGTTAATTATGTAAATTTTATTATTCGAATAGGACTGATAAGGCTAAGAAAACTTAGTAAACATTGACATTACGGCACAGGAAATTTTTAACGAAAATTATTGTAAAGAATGATAATACTTACCATTTTAACCGGCTTGTCATGCAAACATTTTGTACACGACATTTTTGTAAACATTCACACTAAAATTTAACACAAAATGAAGGTCTATTGAACAAAATACACAAAAAATTTCGAAACGCCACAAAAATGACAGCTGTATCAAAAAATATTATGGTTAACTTTTTAAATTTTGAATTTGTCAATGACAAAATATTGTCTTCAACCAAACTACTCTGCGCAAGTCCGCGCGCAGACTGACAGGCAACTCGGCCACGTTCAAGTTGCGACGACTAGCTATAATATACCTAATTTTAGACTTTAAATGGGACTAAAACAAGTTTTGATGCCGGAGAGAAAGGCAAAGAACCGGTTTACGGTCTGCTACGTCAGAAATTTAATTATTTAACCACGTACGTCGCGATTGAACGCTGTAATTCAACTGACGGAGTGGGTGTGCTCATGGAATCAACCAAGATATCGTGTTATCAATTTACACTGGTGACCCCCTCGCAATTTACATACACATGCTTACTGTATAGGTACATTAATTTACACTTGTAGTGTGATATAATTGTTGCTAAGTTATTTAAAAAACATACTTGAATGCACTGTCTTTTAGGTAGGTTACGAATTACGATAAATTTAGATAGAATTGGTTAGTAATTGCATTAACAAGTATGTAATCTTAATTTAATTTCCCGGCAAAACTTAATGATGCGGAAATCCTTATAAGTAAGATAATTCCAACTTATCAATTTAGTTAATAAATATTGAGACTACTTAGGTATTATTCCGGCTTTTATAAATATATTATGTTATACCTACAGAATACCGGTGTATTATTAGGGTAAACTGTTATACCTATGTAATATGAGGCTCTTTAAGATTTGTCTTACTTTAATAGCTTTACACTGTCCAACAATCGCTGTCAAATGCGGCAAAATAAAATTTTCTACTAGCAGCCTACTTTTCGCGCCTACATTTTTTTTATTTGCCACCTTTTATACTAAAGGCCATTAATCACGTCATACAATTTTGGCCTGTTCTAGACCCCCCCACCCCCCATGGTGATATTTGGTGATAATTTCTGGACCCCCCCATAGCCAATATGCATGACGTGTAATTTTTTGCCAACTTAAGTAGTCCTTTTAATAACACTTGAATTTACATACTTTTTTGCCAACTACCGAGGTAAATGTTCGCGAAGTTGTAAAACTTAGTATTTAAAAAGTGCTTTATAAAAAAGTAAAGATTTTTTACTGGCTATAAAGCTATAATGCTGATTCGAGAGCAACAAAAATTACACGTGATTTGTCCGATGAAATATGGTGATAATTGGTGATTTTTTCTTGACCCCCCCTCCCCCGTGATTAATGGACAAGCCCTAACAGAGATTGTTTGACAGAGTATAATAATCAGTGGTCGGATATCCCGGTGCAACAAGGGGTGAATGACCTCAAACATTATACTAATATGGATATACCACGGGATTCCACAAAATTACATCCAGTAAAGTTTAGTAATATTTTGTAACGCAAAATAAGTGCATGTACATACAAGCGTTTATTATTATGCGATTTCGACAATTATTTTAAAAGATTGTAATAAATTTTGTTTAATATTGACCTTAGTACCAAATAGCCTTTTGGTATGAATATTCTTAAATAAAAGAGTTTAGCTTTAAAAATAGAAGCTTTTTACTAAGGCACAATAGGTTCCACTTCTAGAAATTGCGAACTCAAAAAAACAGAAATATCATACAGGGTGGGCCAATGACAAATGCATTTTTGAAAATTGAAATAATTGGTGTTTTTTTTGTGTTTTGAAATAAAAAGTATATTTAGAAAGTATGACAAATAAATAAATTTTACGTTTTAAAAATTAAATCATCAAGGTGTCGTCCATGGCGGTTGCGGCACTCTTCCAGCCTTGCTTGTAAATTTTGAAAGATTTTCGTCAGAAGTTGCGGAGATATTGCTTGGAATTCTTGGCGAATGTTCTCCTTTAATTCTGCTGTGGTTGCCGGATTATTTGAATATAGGTACTTTACTTTTTAAGTAACCCCACAAAAAAAAGTCAGCTGGAGTTAAGTCAGGGCTCCTGGGAGGCCAAGCAATATCACCCCGCCTCGATATCAATTTTTGAGGAAACATTTCATGCACATTACTTGTATGGCAGGTGGCCCAGTCTTGCTGAAACCATGTGTTGTGTTGTTGTTGTAACCATGCGATTCGTGAAGTTTCGGTGCCAGGAAATCCCTTGACATAGAGATGTAACGGTCTGAATTAACGGTCACCGTTCGGCCTTTTCGATCTTCAAAGAAATACTGCCCGATGATTCCCCATTTCGCAATGCCAGCCCAAACGGTCACATTAGGAGAATGTAAGGGCTTTTGGTGTTTCAATCGTGGGTTTTCTGGCCCCCAGTAACGACAGTTTTGACAATTGACAAAACCATTTAGGTGAAAATGGGCTTCATCTGAGAAAATGATGTTATTGAAATTGGGGAATGTGTCTTTTAACATTTCTGATGAAAAATCGGACCTTGCATCAAAGTCAGATTCTTTCAAATCTTAGACGAGTTGAATTTTGTAAGGCTGTAGCTTAAGATCAAGCCGTAATATGCGTCGTAATGTTGTTCTGGATAACCCTAAAACCGTAGCTCGTTTACGCGTTGAGTTTCTTGCATCCGCTCGCACAGACGCTCTCACCCGTTCGATGTTTTCAGTAGTACGCACAGACCGTGCACGTCCCTTATGTTGAGATTTTAGTGTAGAGCCAGTACTTTTAAATCTGACTAACCATTGCTTGATCAAATTTGTGCTGGGACACTCGCGAATATTGCGTAATCCGAACTCAAGTCGAAAACGCCGACGAACAGACACATAAGAACGATCGTTTTCATAAAAAGCTTGGATGCAAAACGCTCGCTGTTCTCCCGTGTAAGACACCATTTTGAATAAAAAAAAACATTTTTTTTCTTTTAAATGACACCATTATTATATGCCAGTGTTTTGTAATTTTGACAAAGAAGGTCGAGACAAAAGTAAATTTATCACTGGCCCACCCTGTATACTACACGATTATTTTAATCTGTGATCAGGATTAAAACAATATCCATACCCAGCCTAAATTAAACATTTTAGATGAGGTCTCCCGCAGATACCTCAAAATTTTATTAATTTAAAGTTAAAGAAAAATTGTATCCAATAACCACTGAATGGTACATGGTCTTCCTGAGGTCATCAATTACTAAGTTAGAAAAAATATACCTGGTTACGGATTAAACATCCTCGTGTATGTAAACATTTCGTTTATGTTCGCAATTTGAGCTGCCCTTAGTATACCTATCAGATCTATATTTTTTTTTTCAAACTAAACCCGGGAATTTAGGTCATATCCATATTAACTTTTCAACTTGGTATCTCCTGGTGTTGCACCGGGATATCCGACCACTGATAATAATCTGTGTAGGTATAAGTGTAAAATTTATTTTAATTTGGCCGGTTATAATTAATATTGATAACATTTACGTATCGAAGTTTTCGAAACTGATGCTGATTTAGGTAGTATTTAATTTCGGTTTTTCTACAAAATTTTTATTAACTTCTCCAGCCGTGAATGGAAGATTGATAAGGATACAGTACAATTTTCATATCTTATAGCATGAACAGTTTCTGTTACCACGCGTTGACTAATTAATGTCTAACTAAACGCATTTCATCAGTAACAGCAAAGTAAGCTAATTAAAATCTTGATTAGTTTAATTCAGAAAAACTACAAGTTATCAATATCATAGACTTCAATCTACTTATGACAAGGCAGTGTGGCTTAGTGCTTTCGCCTATCCACAATGATTAAAATATAAAAAAAAATCATAGACTTCAAAAAATTGTGGAAGACCTAAATAAAATAAAATAAATCCAATGCCCAATGCCCAATCCTACTGAAATAATTTTAAATGAATTTATTATTTTATTAAATACCTATTTTGATTTGTGTTTTTCCAAAAAACACTTAGGTATGGAAATTATACAAATATAAAAAAAAAGAATAGATTGTTCGTCTCTTTGCCTTTTCTGGGTGGGAGCTTGGGGCACAGTTACTGCTTTGCCCTCCAAAAATCTAGGCATTTGTAGCATTGACACTTATAGAATCTTGGACTTTACTTTGTTCACTATAATGCCAGCAAATAGGTAAATGTAATGGGATCTTTCTCTACCTTTCCTCACAGGATAAGTATCCAGGTTTTCCTCAGACGTTTTGTGGAAATCCCTCCCAGATAGACCCACACAGTCGTGGCAGCCCTATATATGCTGCCACAAATACAAGCTAGTGTGGATTCGTTGTCACTGGTAAGGGCTAGGGTGTGCTCCCAGTTCTGAGTTTGTATGGCAAGAACCGGGAATCCCCGGGCCCTTCAGGGCCTAAACAACTGCTTGTCTTGTAGCAGAAGCAATTGTGCAAAGCATGTGTGGTCAGTCAGGAGACAGCTTACACAAAAAATACCTATTGTTTTCTAACAGTTTCTCTGTATGTGCTATTCTAACCCCCTTATTCATAAATAATGTCTCTTAACTTAGCAAGCCATTAAGTATTGTTTGTCTCTCTGCTCAGCTTGCTAAGTTACATAGGTCATTAGATAAGTTTTGCAACAAATAGCCATCCATGAAACAAAAAAATCATACAAATATATTGCAGAACTTATAGTAACCTATACAGCGTGTGTATTTGATACGGGCGAATATTTTAGTGGCGATTACTATCGGACCTAGGGAACCTATTTACATAAATTTATTTTAGAAATTAAGGAATTTTTTTTTTCATACAAAATAATTGAGCCCGCAATGTATTGCATCCACTGGTAGCCACATTACTTAAAGTAGACATAAGTATCTAAACGTCATACGAGTCTCATGTCAGTTGGCCGGCATACATTGCTGCTGGGTTGCACTTTAGAAAAATCATTACACCTAATCAACAACAAAATTTAACGAAATGGTTATCTTATACGACTCGTAGGATCAGATATTATAGCTGGATTCATTATTCGCCCGTATCAAATACCCACACTGTATAAGAGACATTTATGTTATGAACAGTGATCGGTTTTTTGGCGTATAAAAAAAATATGGGTGTGACAATTTTTTTTTTATAAAATTGTATTTATTCACACAAGAGCATGCTTTATGAAATAGAAATATGGTAATATATTATTCATATTCATTTATTTATAAAATTAAAAATTTTACATGTCAAAAATAATAAAATAAAATTAGGATGTCAATTAATTAATTTACAGTTTACATTAAAATAATCAATTCAACATATTATTCATATTATTTAAAAATTAAAAAAGAAAAGAAAATATACATTAAATTAAATTATAATTTTCATATTCATTCATGTCAAACATCTGTTTGACATTGACCCTTTCAATTGCTCATTGCATAGTTTAAAAACGCTTGTTAAGCGTAAGATTATGTAATACTATGTGCCTACTGAAACTAATAGCAGTTATTGTTGTCCCTATCTTAGGTTAGTATAAATACCTACATTGTTTACCATGTAGTTTTAAGTGTGATGTTATGATTAATATTGGGTACATTAAGGAACCGCCAGGTCAGTTTATGCCTATTTATCTTGTACTTGTGTACTTCTTGTAACTTTAATGATGTGACTGTTCTGGTTCTCAATAAAATAATAATAATAATAATGTCATTAAATGCTTGATCAGTAAGCCATTTTTTTATTAATGCTATGTCATCTGTGATGATTTTTAAACTGTCGGGTAGTTTATTATAGACACCTGGCCCTGCAACAGATATGGTTTTTCCTGACTTTGCAAGTCGACAACATGACGTGGCTAGCATATTTTTATTTTTCTCTGGAATGTGTATGCAATTGAAGGTTTTTATTGGGAATTGATGCATATAATTGAAGTTTATTTTTCAAGTTACTATAGGGGACCCGCAGGGAGAATCGAAACAACCAATCACTGTTTATGAATAAGGGGGTATGAATGGTAAGCAAATCTTATTAAATAGTCAAGGAATCTTAATTATGATGAAAAGGTGGTACCATCCACCTTTCCATCCTGTATAAATAATATCTCTTAGTATTACCTTACTTTTAGGTACAATTCAATATAAGTGAATGTAATATTACACACACACACACACACTCATGCACTTCCTGTAGTAATAAATGTTTAGTTAGTACCTACATAAGCATATTTTAATTAAAACTATTACATTTTATGCTTCTCATTTTAAATCTTGTACTATTTGATAAAGGCTTCCTCATAAAAGTATTATTTTACTTCATAATAGGTACCCACTTGTAAACTTCATCAAAATTTCTATACTTTTGGATCTCAACATACAGTCCCACTTAATTTATACTTTGTATAATGATGACAACAACATAAATATATAAGGTGCAAAGTGCTAAAGGTTTGTACATAACTTAGAACCTTGTATGTTGTTGCCGTCAATTTAGGTGTGAGTAATATTACTTGAAGCATATTGTATTTAATGCAAATATTTATGGTGGTGGTACCAATGCCAGATATTTTACCTAACAGGATTCTTCAAGCTCAAGCACAACCACGGTTTAAATAAAAAAATAAATAGATAGGCAAAGCTTGTGAGGTCTATGCATCAGCCGTGAGAGCTAAGGATAGGGGTTTGAGCCCCAACAATCATACTTTGGTTAATTTGGTCCTATTACATGTTTTTTTTGGATTTTATGGCCTGGTTTCAAGACATTTAAGCCAAAAGATTCTTTTACATGTAATAGTTTGTAATGTTACTAATTAAGGAAAACAAGTCAAAATATTCCATAAAATAATTTCATTTGTTCTATGAGTTTGAATAAAAAATTGGTAGTTGTGCAAAGACAAAATGTGTAGTAAGTCAACACCTGAACAGGTGTTTTACACAGTAAAAAATCACTCGCAAGTATTGGTCAACAAACTAAAATAAGGCGTTTTATACATATGGTTTTTAGCAGTTTTATTGTGTTGAGTTAACTTCAACCTGTTCGAAATCAAGTTATTGGAAAAAATGATTACTGCCACTAATATCTCAATATATGCAGAGTAGGTACCGGCGTTTAGATAAATTTGACCGATATACTGTATTATAGATCATTGATTATGCAACTTACCGCTGTGACTTTTGTTGTGGTGAAGTTTCGCTGATCCGCCAGTCGAACAACGCATCGTAAGTTCCTCGAGGAATGAACTAAGGCAGAAGTTACTTTGAACATGGACATCGCCATGATTAATTAAGAAATTAAATGTATATGACTTGTGACTTATTTCAGATTTTGAATTTTTCCTTCAATTTAATATCTATTTTTGTTTGACGTGAATATGACACTGACAAATTGTCATTAGCAATTTGCATTCTTTCATTTTCGCATCTATAATGTCTATGGACATTGATTCGTTCATTGTCAGCCTAAAAAAAAAATTGAGATTACTAGAAATGATTTGAGAATATCTATTAGATGACCATCAATAATAAATAATTCAAAAATGGGATTACTTTGTTTACACTTACAGTATCGAAATTTATTACTTCATAGACAATAAATTATTTTGAACGCATCTGACTACTGTGCTGCCTCATGTGGCGCTTCATGGAACTAAAATTTCGCCTCGGCAGTGTTCGGCTTTACTCGGCTGACTCGGCTCAGTCACGCCTAGACTTGTTCGAAAAGGGAAACTAAATTCATTCCACGGCGAGCGATATACGGTGGTTGATGCCCTTGTCGTAGCGGACTCATTGTGCAAACGGGCTGATCTTCTCGGACTAGGATGTTTTAAGTGTAATGTTGTGAAATAACCCGTCAAAGTGTTGTTTAGTGTTAACCTTACAATAACAGTGAAATACAAGGAGAATTGTGTTTAGTGGTGTTTGCAGTTCAATACTGATCGTGGATTTCAAAGGATTGTTTCTGTAACCGAGAGATTATCAATAACAAGGTGAGTTTCCGTGTTAATCTCACTTTACTGCAGTGTATAAGAAACGTGTGGCATTTATATTGGAATGGCATCCGAATATCGACTAGCGTGCGCGATAATGGCTGACTTTTCTCTGTTCCTTGCGTCCCTGAATGCATTTGTGTTACAAGGCGGCCGATTCGATGTGAGTACTTCGCAATAGTAACTCTACTGATTATTGTGTAGTTTTTGTGTCGGTCCGCGTGCGTAGGTGGTTAGATTAGGTCGAGTGGGTGGGCAGGGGAATGCAGTGAAGTCAACAAACGAAACTACGACCGGTTGGTGTCGTTCGTGGTGCGCTAGGTAGATAGCGGCCAGTAGGCGGCGCCGGGCCCGGGTCCGCTGCGCTCGTGGCGTGCAATGCTCGTGCTAGTGAATCGATCGAGCGCCCAAGCGGGCCCAGCTTTAAATTGATGTTTGTTTGCAGGTCTCCCGCTCTGCTGTCCCCGCACTATGCTAGTGCTGTTATAGTGAGACACCATACATATCGAAGCTCATTATTCCGCCATGGCAATTCTGTGAGTATTCGTAATCGGTGTATATCGGTGTATTTAGTTCATCCAATGTTTGTTTTTATCGTTGCCACGTTGAGTCCCATTACTAGCATGCCATATCGCACTTTTGTTTTATCCCTCCCCCTGTCTGATAATGCTGACTGAGGCTTTCGTCGGTGTGACCTTATAAAAAGCACTGACCGCGCCGGGACAGCCGTGACCGAACATTCCAACGACCAACCTATTTTCGTTGGGTTCATTGATTGAACGTCTAATAATAATTACGGTTCGCTTTGAATTGTCAAGGCGATACGCCACTATCAGCTGTAAGCTGCTTTAATGATGTGAGTACAATGACATGATTAATAGACGACCGGTCATGACTAATTGAAATTCTTAATTAATCAGCCAGTAATGCATGCAAGAATAGGTTGTTAGTCGTCGTTGGAAGCGGTCACTAAGCGTCATTTCGCGAACGCTCCGATCGCACTAGACCTCTCCGAACTCGAAACTCGCGCGGACACGTAACACACTTGAATTTGGACTCGCTCATATCGAGGGCTTCGCCGGACACAAATATAGGAACGTTGAACATTTGTACAGTCCCGCTGCATCTCATGAGGGCATCTGACTTCAAAAATTAATCACAAGAAATATTATATATGATCAGCGACTTCGTTAGGTCCTGCTCAGATGCCGCGGGAACCGCGCCGCTTATACATCGCGCGATTCCGATTCACAACTATGTCAGGAGCGCGTAAAACTTCGCGGTTTTTAAAACTCAGGAGTCAGGGGTCGCCGTGAGATGCATTCGTAGCCGAGTTAACAGGGTGTAGAGCGGTGCGGTGCGATGGGAAGCGGATACGGCCGATGCTGAGCGGTGTGTCGCTTGCAGGCTCGCGACGGCTCGGGACGACGGCGGTGCGCCGCGGTAGGCCGGGCACATGCGCCATGTGGCGAGTCCTGCTGGCCCTCGCGGCGCTGGCCGGCGCGCGCGCCTCGCAGGACGTCGTGCGCAGCTTTGCCGACCCCTCGCCCGCGGCTCTCTTCAACCACCTCGTCGTCGACCGCAACACGGGCCGCGTCTACGTCGGTGCCGTCAACAAGATTTACCAGCTCTCGCCCGACCTGGAAGTCGTGCAGTCGATCGTCACCGGCCCCGTCAATGATTCCGCCCAGTGCACCTTCGACTGCCCGCCCAACTTCGTCAAGAAGCCGACCGACAACACGAATAAAGCGCTAGTGATCGACTATGCCACCAGCCGACTCATTACCTGTGGGTCCGTGCTGCAGGGGCTCTGCTCCGTGCGCAACTTGCACAACATCTCAAAAGAAGTGCGTGAGGTCCGCGAACCGGTCGTCGCGAACAATGCGTCCGCATCTACGGTCGCGTTTATAGCGCCGGGCCCGCCGAACCCGCCCATGACACAAGTTATGTACGTCGGCGTTACGTTCACAGGCAACTCGCCCTATCGCTCCGAGGTTCCCACTGTCAGCAGCCGATCGTTAGAAGAGGACCGGCTGTTTATGATAGCCAGGACGGCGGTCACGACCGGCACGAGAATGTTCGTCAATTCCCTATCTCGCGAACGCTATCCTATAAAATATGTATACGGCTTCAGTTCAGAGGGATTCAGCTACTTTCTAACCACGCAACTGCGAGGCGTAGGATCCGACAGCTATTACAGTAAATTAGTGCGAGTATGTCACGATGACGAAAATTATTATTCGTATACAGAAATTCCGATGTCTTGCACGGGCGAAGGCGGACGCAATTTTGGATATAATCTCGTGCAAGCGGCGTTCGTAGGAAAAGCGGGTTCGGTGCTAGCAGGAGAGCTCGGCATTACAGCCCAAGATGATGTATTATTCGCCGCCTTTAGCCAGAGTGAAGATATAAATATGAATACGCCATCAGACTTGTCAGCTTTATGCGTGTATTCCCTCAAAGCCATTCGACGCAAATTTATGCAAAATATAAAGACATGTTTTAGCGGTAACGGTTCGCGAGGCTTGGATTTCATATCACCATCTCATTCGTGCATCGGGACGAAATTACAAACTCTAAGTGAAGATTTCTGTGGCTTAGACGTGAATACTCCTTTAGGAGGAGAGCAGCCTGTAGAGGCAGTCCCGGTGGCCGTATTCAACAAGAGGCTGACTGCTGTGGCTGCTACGTCTACCGGTGATTACACTGTGGTATTCGCTGGAACCGCCGAGGGACATCTGAAGAAAATTGTTGTTGAGAGCGCTACTTCTGCATTTGAATATGGGGACATAGTAGTAGATGAAAAGTCACCAGTTAATAAAGACTTATTCTTTGATACTCAATTGATGCATTTATACGTAATGACTGAACGTAAAGTGTCGAAAGTGAAAGTTCAAGAGTGTAGCGTCTATAAATCATGTTTGACGTGTCTCGGAGCCAAAGACCCTTACTGTGGATGGTGTTCTTTAGAGAACAAGTGTAGCCTCCGGTCGGACTGCCAGGACGCAGCCAAAGATCCCCTATATTGGATATCGTACCGCAGCGGGCGTTGCACTACGATTACTCAAGTAACACCGAATCAATTGCAACGAACAACTGCAAGAACATTAGACTTAGTTATCGAAAATTTGCCTACACTTAATGGACAATTTCTGTGTGCATTTACAGCTTTAGATCGTACTTTAATAACCAATGCTACTAGAAAGCCTTACGGCGTTAATTGTACAACTCCGCGCACCGATACGCGCCCCCCGATCCCCGCAGGTCAACACCACTTCACGGCCAAACTGTCGGTGCGCACGACTCAGGGCCCCGATTTTGTAGCGACTAATTTCACGTTCTTCGACTGCAACACATACAGCTCGTGTACTCAGTGCGTTAGTTCCTCGTTCCCGTGCGACTGGTGTGTCGACGGTCACCGTTGTACTCACGACACGGCCGAAAATTGCAGAAATGATATATTAGTTACCGGCGTCAGCAGAATAGGTCCCAGTTATCGCTCCGGGCCCGGCTTTTGCCCCACAATAAATTCAACGTCAGACGGCTCTAACGAAATACTAGTTCCATCCGGCGTCAAAAAAGCAATCAAAGTCAAAGTACACATAATTGGACAATTTATAGTCCAAACTCGATTCGTTTGTCAATTTAATATAGAAGGCCGGGTAACTCATGTGAATGCACAACTTCTCGCCGATACTATTTATTGCGAAGCCGTTGAATTTACCTACACGTCCCGCGCTCCCAATATTACGGCGTCTTTCGCCGTAATCTGGGGAGGTTCTAAACCGTTAGATAATCCGGATAATACTCACATACTCATTTACCGTTGTAACGATATGGCGGATAACTGCGGGATTTGTCTTGCGCTTCCCGAGAAATTTGGATGTGGTTGGTGTCAGGGTTCAGATAGATGCGAAGTTCAGGAACAATGCGGCGCACCTAGTGTCTGGTTAAATCGTACTCAAACATGCCCCAACCCAGAGATTCATTCGTTTAGGCCACAGCTAGGGCCGTGGGATGGAGGCACTAACATAACTATAGAAGGTATAAATCTAGGCCGCAATATATCCGACATTTATAACGGCGTCACCATTGCAGGCATTAAATGCCAACCAATTATAGAATTGTACGTTAAAACAAGGCGCATTGTTTGCACTGTAGACGGGCCCGGCGAAGAAGTACCTAGGGATGGGCCTGTTGTCGTCCGAGTGGCTGATTATCGCGGGGAATCCAAGCATCATTACGCGTTCGTCAATCCTAAAATAAATTCCATTCACCCGAAATACGGTCCGAAATCTGGTGGCACTATTTTACGTATCACTGGCGAGTATCTAAACGCGGGAAGTAACATTCAAGCTTTTATCGACGATTTGCCTTGCGCTATTCTGACTGTGACTCACGAGGAGGCAGTGTGTAGGACGAGTCATTCTTATGAACTTATAATGGGTACGTTACGTATGCGTTTCGATAACGGTATGCGCACTTTAGAACGTGAAAAGTTCGAATATATAGAAGATCCCGAAGTTGTCGCGGTCGAATCCGGCCCGCCGCTGGCTACGCAGCGTAAGCAGCCTAAAGGAATTCCATCAGGGGGAATAAAGATTAAAGTAATGGGCCGTAATTTCCATTCTATTCAGTTCCCTCGTATGTACGTTTATCATGACAATCGACCTTACATTGCGCCCTGCCATAGAGTCGATTTTCAAACTCATCTGATTTGCGAGTCTCCCGGGATCGAAAGCGCCGGACTCAATCTAGATCCGGATAGGCCTTTGGAATTAGAATATGGTTTTTACATGGATGACGTGCAAAGCGTGCAGAATCTTACCAGCAAAACGCATGATGCTTTCTTGCTTTATCCCGATCCATACTATGATAAATTTGATGAAGACGTTAAGTATTATAAATCTGAGTATTTGACAATTAACGGTCAGAATTTAGATAGGGCGTGTACCGAGAGCGATGTAGAAGTTCATATAGGCGAAAGCTTGTGCAATGTCACGTCTCTCGCAAGACACCAGTTGACTTGCCGGCCGCCTTCGCGAGACGAATTACCTGATGGTGTCGAAACGCCAGAAGTGGTAGTTAAAGTGGGCCGCCATCTTATGTACAAGATAGGCAAACTGTCCTATTCTTCCCAGGCGGGTCTACAGGCTGCTATCGGGAAGCCAATATTATTCGGCGTAATCGCCAGTATAGTTATACTCATATTAGTATTTGTCGTGTTTTTAGTTATGTATAGGAGGAAATCAACTGAAAACATTAGGGTACTGAAGAATATGCAGGAGCAAATGGATATTTTAGAGTTAAGAGTAGCTGCGGAATGCAAGGAAGCGTTTGCGGAGCTGCAGACTGAGATGACAGACTTGACGGGAGACGTGACGGGCGGGATCCCCTTCCTCGACTATCGCACGTATGCCATGAAGATTTTGTTCCCTAACATTGACGACCATGCCGTCCTCCAATGGGAACGTCCAGAGCTTATTAGGAAAGATAAAGGTCTCAGAATGTTTGGACAGCTTATTATGAACAAAACATTCCTATTATTATTTATTCGTACTTTAGAAAGCAATAGATATTTTTCTATGCGCGATCGTGTTAATGTTGCTTCCCTTATTATGGTAACTTTGCAAAGTAAGATGGAGTATTGCACTGATGTTCTAAAAACCCTGTTGGCGGAGCTTATCGAGAAGTGCATGGAGGGTAAAAGCCATCCTAAACTGTTGCTGAGGCGAACGGAGAGCGTTGCTGAAAAAATGTTAAGCGCTTGGTTTACGTTCCTCTTATATAAATTCCTCCGTGAATGCGCTGGCGAGCCGCTCTATCTTTTGTTTAGGTCAATGAAAGGTCAAGTAGACAAAGGCCCGGTCGATGCAATAACCTCCGAGGCGCGATATTCGCTCAGCGAAGAAAAACTTATTAGGCAGTCGATAGATTTCAAACCGATAGCGGTGAGCGTGTCCATATCCCAGCAAACGATCTTTGTGAGTGGCTTAGACGCCACGACGGAAAATGTACAAGTAAAAGTCCTCGATTGTGATACCATAAGCCAAGTAAAAGAGAAGTGTTTAGACGCTATTTACCGCGCTACTCCATATTCGCAAAGGCCGAGTCGTGACGAGCTAGACTTGGAATGGCGCACGGGCGCTTGCGGTCGATTAATTCTGTACGACGAAGACAGCACTACTAAATGTGAGGGCGAGTGGCGCAAACTCAACACCCTCAATCACTACCGCGTACCAGACGGCGCTTGCCTCAGCCTAGTCGCTAAACAGAGCTCAGTTTAAAATCTATCCAACATGGAGAAAAACGATCAGTCGCACACTTATGAAACTCTCAATCGCGGTAAATACGGCTCTGCAAGTCCGCCCGCGAGTCCCTTCAAGTATGAACATGGCGGCGGTTTCAAGTACTGGCATTTAGTTAGGCATCACGACGGTGACGCACACAAAGAGGGGGAGCGCGGAAACAAAATGGTCTCCGAAATTTATCTCACTCGCCTTCTCGCTACAAAGGGTACGCTGCAAAAGTTTGTGGATGATTTATTCGAGACTATTTTCAGTACCGCGCACCGCGGTTCCGCACTGCCGCTCGCCATTAAGTATATGTTCGATTTCCTCGACGATCAGGCCCTACAACACGCCATCTCCGATCCCGAAGTAGTGCATACTTGGAAGAGTAATTCGCTACCCTTACGCTTCTGGGTGAATCTCATTAAAAATCCCAATTTCGTATTCGACGTTCACAAATCTAATACGGTCGATTCGTGTCTCTCAGTAATCGCTCAAACGTTTATGGATTCGTGTTCCACGTCCGATCACATCCTCGGTAAAGATTCCCCATCCTCTAAGCTTTTGTACGCGAAAGACATTCCAGTGTATAAGGAGTGGGTGGAACGGTATTACGCGGATATTAAGTTGATGCCGGCCATATCAGATCAGGATATGAACGCTATGCTAGCGGAGGAGTCGCGTCTCCACACTAAGGAGTTCAATACTAACTGCGCACTGAACGAGCTGTACGCGTACGCGGTGAAGTACAATGAGCAACTGATGGTGACACTCGAGGAGGACGAGTTCTCGCAGAAGCAGCGGCTCGCGTACCGCCTCGAGCAGGTGCACGGCCTCATGACGCACGACTACAACGTGTAAGTCTAGGGGAGTCGTGTCGGCTGTCGACCCACCCACCGCCATGTATATAACGCCCCCGCACATATCTATGCTGGCAACTTTTGTATATATTAGATAGTGTACAGTCTTAAATATTGTAATTTTTGTATAATTTCAGCGGTCCGATGTCGTTTTTTAATTTTATATAATGAACTTGTATTGTTTTTACACGACGAACTCGGCCGGCCTCGGTCGTGCCACAGTATGCATCGTAAAATAAAATTGTGTATGTCTGTCTATGTGTGCTCGCAACGTACGAGTTAATGTTACGTCGAATCGGTGTAAAATGTGTGTCGCAAACGAAATCGCATGTAAGCTCGCCGGCGAGCGCGAGTTTCGCTCGCCGACGGGCAATTTTTAAATTTGTACTTGAAGTCTACTTAACGAAATAACCGACAGTGAACCGGTGAACGATTCCATTAATAAATATCGTCGAATGTACGTTGTGTTTGATTGTGCACGGCGCAGCGCCATGTCCGCCGCAGCCGCCCGAGCCCCGACGAAAGCCCCGCGGCAGTATCAGCAGGGAGGAGCACTGAACCGTCTCGCCCGGGCCTCTCGCGAGCTCAACTAAACCCTCGGTCTCACTATGTGGTGTTCGCACGTCACTGTCCTCTCACGAATGCTCGTCGCTTTGTGTCGTTCGCGTGGGGCCCGGCGTGGCACGTGGCGTGATGTGACGTGACGGTGGCGAGACGCGAGGTGACGCAGCCCTGCTGTTTCAGCCGGTACGTGCGGACCGCGGTGCGCACGGCATTCGTGATCGTGAACAACTTGTACTGCATCCCCGCATACGTGGCGTGGATGATGGCGCTGCGCCTGATCAGACCCCTCTGCGCCCCCCTGTATTGGAAGATCGAAGGGCTAATGTACCACTGGCTGCTCGCGATGGTGGCGCTCTGGTCGTGGACGGCTGGATATGAAAGTAAGTCATTTTCACCTTTGGGCGGGCACGCCGAGCGGGCAACAGGAAATCGGTCACTGTAACCCGCGGCTAAAAATAATAGCTCCACGCTGAGGATGTTTCCAGATGTGATTAATTACAGTTTTAGTCTCACTATTCGTAATTTGTGTAGAACATTCTTAGAAACTCCTCGCGTAATCATATAACATAATCTAGTCTTCGTTAGGTACCAGAAGTTATCAACATATATATATTATAGTTATTATTTGTAACTGGATTGCAGCAATGCCAGCATGATTCATAATTTAAGTTATTAGCCATATTTCTTGTTACCAAAATAAACTGTAACATGTGTTGTAAACTTGAAACGCGATCCCATTTCTGTAATAATCTCGAACACTTTTGACTACACTATAACTTGGCCCGCCCGGGGCACTAATGCTCGAATGGCGTTCGAAGATAAAGAGCATTGCATTGCACTTTTATGTAAACATCACCATTGTTTGTAGAAAACTGCATTGTTTGCGCTAAAGAATTTAATACAGTTTACAGTTTGTTATCAGCTTAGCGTGCCCCCAACTTTCCGTTGAATTTACGTAAACAACTCGGATTCCGTCGAGCATAATTAACAGATAAACTAGTAAATAGTGTTTTTAATATTGCATTGACGGTAACAGTAAACTTACTGTCGCTTTTTGCAGTTAATTAATTCGTGATGAGCTCAGCGTTCGATAAAGTAAATATTTATATAAGCGAAGGTAAGAACATTTCAAACAAAGTGAACAATTAATGAGCGTTCCCCCGTTTTGTTTAGAATTAACATGACTGATAGATACTGTTATCTTATGAGTATTGTAACTGACGAATCACAGCAGTACCTTTCATACACATAATTTCCATATAATTGACGTTCTACTTTGTATGTTATTGGAATTACGAGTTTGAATTAAAGTGATAGGATAAGATACGTTACATAAATTTGTAGTGGAAGGTGGTCTAGATGTCGGAAAAGAATGTACATTTAGTTCGAATATGACATGACTATATATAATTGTCATGATGGTCAAAAACATAAGAACATGCACTCTAACGCCATGGAAATGCATGCAGAATTCCGTACCCAATTCACGAATGAGTCCATTCATGAAATGGGTACGCACTTTTCAGATATAACAGTATAGTCATAATTGACAACGTTTTAAAATTTTCGATGTCCCTAAATCGAAAACCATTCCGAGATATATACGCATGTAGACCACAAAAATATATTTTTTTCGCAATGTTTTTGGTAAAAATCTTAAAAATAGTTTAAAGGGTGAAGTGACGTCACATAGCTGAATCAGAGCTGCCACTATAACCAAAAAAATGTTGTGGTTCGAATGTCACTGGTGTTCGGACTTCGGCCATTGTTCGGCAGTGACATTTGAAACTTGTTACCGTTTTTCTTCGTTTTCTTACGTGTATGAAACATCACTTGTGACGTCATTTAGCTGATTTTTGACGTTTGTAACTTACGCTATTTCCGCTCGAAGTAGTAATAAAAAGGGGTTTTCGCATTAAAATAGCAATTTTTTGGAAAAATAAAAAAATACGTGTATCTTTTGATATTGAGTTCTTTCAAAACAGACAATAAATATTAGGACTAAAAAATATGAAATGTTGTCAATTATGCAAACAAACGTATCATAACATAATATGATTAATATGGAAAGAATTCGCTCATACATCAACACGACGGTCTTTATTAAACCGGAATATTTGAGTCAGATTGATGCCCTTGAATACTTACGAAACAGGCTGATTGGGAAATAATACTACAAACACATGGGGCTGCGTAATGGTGTTCGGGATGCTTGCCAATACGTTGGCCTTGTGGTTAATACTGCATCATGTCGGTGCTGGAATACGAGGAAATTAAATTAATATACAGGCCTGCTACCATGATCACTGAAGTTGGTAAATTTCGGGTATTTGTCTCTGTCACTCCAACGAAGGCGTCATTAGAGTGACAGAAAAATCTCTGAAATTTGCAGATTTCCTAGCTTTCTAGGGCCGCAGGTTCCCATGCAGTTTTGAAGTTGGAATTTCCTGTAACACCATTTGGCTAACATTACTTTCATCGACTGTTATTTATTGCTTAACAAGGAATCAATTGAATTGAATCGAAATTAAAATTACGGCTATTGTCAGTGATGACCGTAATTGTCATTTGGTAAAATTACTCGATCGGAAGGGTCGTGTTTAAATCCAACGTAAATAAAGCCCGAATGACGGGAGCAAAATGTACTTTTCACTAGTGCTTAATTAAATATCGACAATTCTATCGACATCCGTATGAATAATTTTTGATATAGAAGTGCACTTATTAAGATTACATCCTCAGCGAAATTATTCACAATAAAGATCGAAATTGGAGATTGGAAAAGAAGTGAAATTACTAGGAAAAGATGATTCCGGTTTGCTACAACCAAATATCATAATACCATATTCTTAAAACGTCGAAATCTCAAAACAGATTAGTCTCGTAATATCTAAAACTTGAAATTACTTAAACCTACTTCTCAAATTGCCGTACTCCCAAAATGTCTAAAAGCCAAATTAACATCCACCCTTAAAATTTATTGTCTGTGGTTTAGTATATTTTTCTTTGTGGGTAGTTTTACTAGTTTTGTACTTATCTTTCTTATTTATTATGGAGGTAGATTTATCAAATTTCCTCCATTGTCAGTCGACATGAATGAAGTTAAAGTTAATTAATATACACGCGAGTTTATCAGTTTTCATAGTTTTATTTCATGAGTAATCCTCGCGGTAACCGACAATCAATGATAAATTGACAAAATATCTGGCTATAGAGCTTAGGCGACAATGGCAAGCAAACAGCGTTCACATAGTACCCGTAGTTGTCTCAACCACGGGAGTAGTCCCTAAAACCCTAAGCAATAGCCTGAACCCCTTACAGATTCCTACTCATATTATAGCAACTCTACAATAAGCCACGATACTAAATACATGCCGCATAACTAGAAAGTTTTTGACATCGTCAACTATTACAGATACTCAGTAATAACTACTTGCAAACGTTTTATTATGCTTGGCCATGGGCCGCATAATGACAAAACCATCCTTGAAAAAGGAGAAAAACGAACAAAAAAATATATATATAATACTGTAAATAACAACATTTTAGGTATTCTGACAAACTGTCGTTTTGAATTTTGGTTATTATGAACCTAACACATATCGGATATTAGATGTAATGAATGACTAATGTTATTATGCCAATGTTATTTTGGCATTTAGATGTACTGAAAGTAAGTTTTTTTGGAATTTTAGAAATTTTACTACTAATCTGTTTTAACATTGCGACATTCTAAGAACATGGTATTATGAAATTTGGTTGTAGTGAACCGAAATCGAAAACGTAATAAGTTTGATCCATGAATGTTTAATTAAAACAATGTTAGTATGGATGGATATCGATATTAAATTAAGCACTAGTGAAAAGTGCAATTAAGCTCCCGCCGTCCGGGCTTTGAATATAAATTAAATAGTCCCGTCCTTATATTAACAATGGTATGTACGAATATAATAATTTTATGTCGGATATGAAAGCGAGCAATATTTGTAGCTGTTAGAGCTGTTGTACAAATCCATTTTTTTATCGGACGTCCACTACTGCGTAATCTATGCTATGCCACTGCATTGTACTCGTATACCGTTCGCCAGTAGAAAACAAAAAAAATGTAAACAAATATAGCTGACTGTCAATATTTAGTATTTGACGTCTTTGACAAATATTTCGTAACACGTCCGCAGATATATTTTTACGTTAATACTAACAATATTAATCATTTTAGCTAAAAATGTACGAGTACATTAACTTGAGGTTTTAAATTGGTGATACAATCAAGATTGTGTCCTACGTGATTATGAAATGATGCAAGTTTTTAGGTTAGACACATTTTTTTGTTTTCAACTGGTGAAGGTATAATCAATCAGCAGTGAAAAAAAAATCTGTTTTCACTACTACTAGGTAGGTACTACTACAAAACTTGTATAGCTTATTGTTAGTCATAAGCAGCTCGGGGTTTCCGCATTGTCAAGAGTAGCTTCGATCAATGTGCTGATTCGCGGTAAGGTAAGTACCATTTATTTTTACAAAATTCTACATCGTATTTAATCTGTAATACATTACATACACTAAAAGACCATTAATGATGACAAGGTCTCACGTACTATGACATCATATTATAACCAGGAAAACTTTTGTGTCTTTATCAACCAAGTTATCGTACGTTATCTCTTGGTATGTGTATCCGTTGGCCACTGTGTGTGTGTATTTACGTGAGTCATGGAGTCAAGTGACACCGCCGGCTGTGATATATGTAAATAATATGAAAAAAAAGGTAGCAAGATCTCTGCCACAACATAGAACATACATTATTATAAGAGCGTCCTGTATTGTTTACACATGACCATTATCGTTTGACTGATTGTAACTTAGTTTTACAACAATCTTCATAGAGGCAGACTAGAGAATCGTTCCATGAAAGTCTTCACATTTCCTGTACGGCCAACCGCTTAAATTGTAAATCGAGTCGTTTTCTCTTTAAAGAATTGTGGTGCAGATGTAAGATGTAACACGCGTGTAATACTTCAAAATTGCCTCATCCGCACACCCGGCGTTTATTACCACGACAAACCAACCAGTAAAAGCGACCGTTTCGACGCGTCTGACGACTAAACGCATTTACCGACAATCTGATTTACAGATATCCTATTGCGCAATCCACCATCAAATTAGATTCGTGTGGGCATACAGGGCGGCGAACAATGGTCGCGAAAGTCGCATACGGCTTGATACGGCCGGCGATGGCGGTCATATTATTATTGACCTTATGCGGCTGCGTAGTTTATGCGCGCGGAGGACGGTCGATGACCGCCCCCCCACTCGGCCGTTCTGCTAGGAATGCCGTCCCCCCCTCGTCATGTCACGTTGCATTTCGAGTGGCGAATTTGCATGCCACCGACTCCGTGTGGTCTCAGCTTGTTCGTGCTGGTGAAAGTATTGTTGTATCATGTTTCGCTAGAGACTGTTCGTCTTTCGTCTCCGCGACCTAGTTTCCTAAGTGATTGATAGTTCGCTTTATTTTCTATCTTTTGTTAAGTTAACGTTGGGCCAATTAATCAGAACTGCCTAGCTTGACAATGGGAGCAAAATGAGCGGGCAACTTTTGATTTGGAATTCGACATTGTTTACGTCCGAAATTGATTAGGAGCATACGATTAGGGAGTCTCGTCACGTCTGAAATTAACATTGAAAGACAAAAGTGAAACATATGTATATTCAAGGGTTGTCCGCCTACGTGGGCATTACTTTGATCGTCGCATGAAATAATTCAAAGTATTAAATTCCTTTGCCACATCCTTCGATTGTAGTTTTAAATTGAGATCTTCCTGTGGTTGAACGTTGGAATCAAGCGGAACGGGAGGGCTCTGGAAATTAGTTCTTTACCGCACTGCACAAGTGTAAATAAAATATACAGCTGTGTTTATTGAGGCTGTGGCGCCAGATGTCGAAGAGAAGTAGCCTTTTTGCAGCAACCGGCCTTTTACATTACTGCCACTGTGTCGAACGCGTGTTACGAACTACAACGGGATATGCGGAATTCCAGGCTGATATTGAGTTTTGCAAACAGTGACATCGATTCGTGAATCACGTCCGTTCAGAAATGAATTAATAATAACTTACTATGTTAACTAAGTATGTAATGTCAAATGTGTGACTCATTTTCATGTTCATCATCATCATAAACTTAAGAAATGAAATGAAATAAACTTTATTTACGACAAGCACAATGAACATATACACATCTTACAAATAAGCACATGACAACAGCTTGCCATGAAAGGGCCACAACTCAGCATGTAGCTGGCTAAGCCAGCGCTGTTCTTCCGTTGTGACCCACCAGGTATGTACACTAGCCGACGAGGCGACCACGCTGGCAAACAAGTAAAACATAAATACAAAAATGACTTAAAACTAACACAAAGCATGCCTGTATATATAAAATAATAATAAAAATAAAAATGCGCACAAATGGCCATGTGATGGGGAGATATTCTCTTGTCGGTGGAGTAACTTCCAGCCCTCTCTATCTTGTGCTAGCACTTTGACATACTGATACGACACCACCCCCGCTCTTTCCATCACTTGGTCCATGTAGCTTCGTCTTGGTCTGCCTCTTCCTCTTCTACCTTCTATCTTGCCTTCAAGGATGGTTATGAAGAAATGGTCGTGTCGAATCAAATGTCCAATCATCTTTTCGCGTCTCACTTCGATGGTGTTCATGATCGTTCTCTTCTCATCCACTCTACGCAGCACCTCCTCATTCGTTAGTTTATCCTTCATGTTAGGAATACAAATTTCAGTTAGTATATATAGCTTACAGACGGCATTATTGTCTGCAGTGTTATTCACTAAGGAAACCCAGGGCGACGAATGCGGCGTGAGCTGGAACTACTTACAGTGCCTCGAGAGTTTGACGTTTAATGTACGAACTTCGTATTCTCTAACGAAAAACAGCGACGAACTCGCCGACAACCTCGTTCACAGCCTCGATTCCTCATGTCAAATCAAAAAGCTAGGATTTTATCGTCGAGACGCTGAATAAAATGGCTACACAATGTATGTAATGTACCTACTATTAGATTTGGTACTTCTTGTGCACGAGCTTGCATTTATTCTTAATAAGTGAGAGATTGCCTGCTGAGACATCGTACAGCGTCCGGAGCGCTCAAAAATATCTGAACACGCCTCTATCGTTATGGCAATAAAGGCGTGTTCAGATATTTTTGAACGCTCCTAAAGTTACGATATACCTATCTGATGGCTACTGTACACTATTTCCGTTATGCCGGTTCATTATATTTCTACAAACATTTATTTGAAGCTTCGAATGAAAATAATTTTGTAGTTTAAACAATGTATTTGTAAGCAACTTATCAGCTTTTACATAAATAACATTATTCATCACTTTCTTCAGCCTTGCGAATTATATTACACTACAGATTATGCATAATATTATAATTTATATTCTATAAATAGCTATTTATGTAGAATGCCATTTGTTAATGATAGGTACAATGCGTGCGTGACAATAGATTCACCACAAAATCACCAGTGCTTGGCGCTACATCACGACACCAAACCACATTGTCAATGTAATCGACACGGACCTAACATGAGATCTAGCGATAATCAACTCTTTGCCAACCTGAATAAGGCCTTCATTTCACGCTAGTAATAAGGCTGTAGTAGTGAGATCTGTTCTGTGTATTCTGCTTACCTCCTATCGTCTGGCCAAGCGCATCAAATGAAATAAACCAGTATATAGTGTCACATCGACACCTTGTGACCACTGCGTAAGCAGAGATCTCACATAAAATGGTTCGCCAGAGATACACTCGAAAAGCGATAGAAATAATAGCTCTGCTCGAGTTTAGACTTTAGATCCAATAGTATAGTTTCGTTCCTTGTGTGTGTGTCATTGTTTGTGACCATCGTAACCAGCTGTGGCTGGTTCAAATACAAGTTTTCTCGTTATTGGTAACCATTACGAATTGAAACTTTATAACAGCTTTTTAAGGTCCCAAAATAGATCTTCATTTAGGATGCTTCGCTGAAAATCTATTAGGAATATAAGGATTTACCTGTTTCCATTTTCACTAACCGCTTCAGAAATTAAATCGACGCTCGGCAATGCTGGTGCAATTTCATTTTGACGAAATAAAGCGGCGTCTAACCAATATTAATAACGGCTGAACATCGGCACAGTTCACGAAGCTTTCTACTTTATCGACACAGCGGTAAGTCGAATATCCTCTGTGCTCCTCTTAGGAGACTTGATAGGTACTGATATTGATTGTATGCAAAATAGCATACAATTTTTATTTTTCAATTAGTCCATTGTTTGTGCAGTCGGTGTTATAACGGCGGAAGTTGTGGGTTTTACTATTCGGTGTCTATAAGTACTTAATCAGTGTGTTACAATCGACGTACGTTTGAACTATATGGGTGAATCAACTTTTTCTGTCTGTTATTGCCATGATTACGGTCTCCTGAGTAACGCTGGTTTAATTTTGCATAAAACCAGTGTGACTCAGGCAGTGTTATCACATACAATTTGAGAAAATTGGTAGAACGAAATCAAAAAATAGGTAGAAATTGGTAAAATTAGAAGCGGAAAATTGGTAGATCTACCACCTAAGGATCGATGCCAATCACGCCTTATCTAAAATACCATAATATACCATACCGTCTTACAAACCGACTCGAACAAAATGTCACGAAAACTGTCACTGTCACTATCTCTGCTGGCATCTGACACTGGCAGTAGTGTCAGTGGCAAGTTGTCAAGCTGATCTATCATGATATACCCATAAACTTAAGCTGATCTATCATGATATACCCATAAACTTTAACACGGAACGCGCCAAAACGATGAAAAAACAAATATATTTCGTAAAACGTATGATGAATGTTCATCATCACAAGATTTTGAAAAATAGGTAGATTTAAGACAGAAAGTGGTATATAGGTAGAATGAAGGCAAAATAGGTAGATCTACCAACAAGTTGGTAGATGTGACAACACTGGACTCAGGTGACCGTAACCATGGCAATAACAGTCAAAAAAGGTGGTGCACCCATATTTTTTTTAAATTTAAACATAAGATTTTTAAACGTTGCGTTTAGGGTTCCGTACCAAAAGGGTAAAAAGGGATTATAGTACGGTCAAATCGTACATATTTTTACCCTAAACTCGCAAATCAAGTAGTATCGCTGCATTTTTGGTATGTTGTTTAGACACCATAGGACAGTATAAAACCATATTTTGCAAGCAAAAAAAAGTTGTGCTAGCTGGGTAGTACGGGAAAAACTGCGAAATTTACGGCCATTTTTTAGTTTCTGATTTTTATTTAAAAAACCTTTCGTTTTTTGATATCATATGCAAATAAACGTTTAAAGACTAATAAATTTCCAACAAGTTGAGCTAACATGCATTACCGTAGGTCTTATAGTTTCAGAGATTCGAGACTTTAAAAAGTACCCCTTTTTGTAAAACTAGATAAAAATTTGTGTTTTGCTAACGTTTTCGACTTAATATCGCCTCACCTAATTATGCTACGAAAAATATGCAATAATGACCTTATAGCGCACTTAATATTCTTTAATTTAAGGGTAAAATTAGGTCTGTGAACTTTGTAGTTGAAAGTATAAACCCGAAATTCCAAAGGCAGGAGGCCCGCTATCTAAGTTTTTCATACAAATCGCAAGTCGAGTTGCAAAGCTGCAATTTTGGCATATTATACAGGCCTTATAGATATATACGAAAATGCATATTAAAAGAAAAACAAAAAAAATATTTGGGCATAGGACGTAAAAAACGAAAAAAAAAAACGCGCTTTTTTTAGTTTTTGACGTTTAACTAAAAATCTATTATCTTTTTGATACTGATTGCTATAAAACTAAGAAAGAACATAAAATTTGAAAGGATTTGAGCTACGTTGCATCACCGTAAGTTATATATATTTTGAGATACGACATTTCATAAAGTGCCCTTTTATCAAAACATAAACAAATTGTAGGTTACGTTAAAGCTATTCACTAAATATTGGCAAAATGTTCGCGCTAAGAAAAAAAAAGTAATTGTAGATAATAACTACATTAAATTTGGAACAAATTGAGCCGATAACAATTACTGTAAGTCTTATAGTTGGGGGTATACGAGGCTTCAAAACATGAATTTATTTTCTTAACTTAATGAAGGGCACATTTTGAAATGTTGTATCTCTAAATCTATATAATTAAGGGTAATGCAACGTAGCTCAAATCCTTTCAAATTTAATATTCTTTCATAGTTTTATAGCAATTAGTATCAAAAAGTTATAGTTTTTTAGTTAAACGTCAAAAACTAAAAAAAGTCCGATTGTTTTTCAGTTTTTTACGTCCTATACCTAAATCCTTTTTTTTTCTTCTTGTAATATGCATTTTCGTACATCCCTATAGAGCCTATATAATATACAAAAAATTGCAGCTTTGCAACACGACTTGCCATTTGTATGAAAAACTTAGATAGCGGACCTCCTGCTTTATGAATTTCGCGTTTTTAGTTTCAATTACAAAGTTTACTGACCTGATTTTACCCTTAAATGGAAGAATATTAATTGCGCTATAAGATAATTATTTCATGTTTTTCATAGCATAATTAGGTAAGGCGATATTAAACCAAGAACGTTAGCAAAACTCAACATTTTATCTAGTTTACAAAACAGGGTACTATTTGAAGTCTCGAATCTCTGAAACTATAAGACCTACGGTAATGCATGTTATCTCATCTTATTACAAATTCATTCATCTTTAAACGTTACCTGATACATATTGTCAAAAAACGTAAGGCTTTTTTTATAAAAATCAGAAACTAAAACTAGACAGTAAATTTCACAGTTTTTCACGTATAACGCAGCTAGCACAACTTTTTTTTGCTTGCAAAATGTGGTTTTATACTGCCCTATGGTGTCTAAATAACATACCAAAAATGCAGCTTTACTACATGTTTTGCGAGTTTAATGTACGATTTGACCGTACTATTACTTAGGCTCTTCTGTCTGTCTGTCTCATAAACCGTGATAGACAGTTGAAATTTTCACATATGGGTATGTATTTCTGTTGTCGCTATAACAACAAATACTAAAAAGAAGAATAAAATAGATATTTAAGGGGGCTCTCATACAACAAACAAGTAAACGTGTATTCCAAACTTATTTAGAAATTGAATAAGTTAACCCAATAAAGGCGGGTAGTCATTTGTAGGTAAAAACACGTAAAATTAAAATAAATTAGCTCGGAGGCAAAAATATAATGTGTCTTTTGTGTATTTTTAGGGACCTACTGGTTTGTTCCGTTTAACCCTTCGTATGTCTTAGCACTGATCAGTGACGTGGAAACTATTAGAAAAAAATATTTGCGACACACGAGAAGTTAACACATTATTATTATCAATTCAAAAGCTCAAAATAAAATGAATACCTACCTAATATTTTCATATCTGAATTACATTCAATCGGACTAAGAAGAATCATCTTTCAAGGATAGAGATATGCCGTTCCCGCTAAATTCCCAATGCTACAATCGGGAAAGTTATGATTGGAAATGTTCCCCATATTGTGTTGGAAAATTACCGGGAACGGAAGATTAGGTACTTCAATAAGGATCAGTAGCCTACCATGAGTTGCCGCTACGTTATTAAACGCGCGTTTACTTTGTATTCATCCCGCTCTTACTTGAGTATTGGCGCGAGCAAGCCGGATAGAAAGTAAACGCGCGTTATTAACGCCGCGGTAGCTCATGGTAGGCCCATAGTACCGCATCACCTAAATCTAAATCACCCATTTACGAGACTATAAAGATCACGTCATTTATTATTTTGGTTGCATCCAAATGAATCACTTCGCAAGATGACTCTGATCTGACTCAACAGAAGACACTATTGATAATAAATATAAATCGGGCCTAACAATAACTAGGTATTTGTCCACAGATATATTCCGCAAAAAGGTACGTATGTCGTCCATTAAATACAAAAGCGACACAAGTCAAAAAAATACTTTTTACAGGGGAGCTGTTTAAAGATTTCGAATTCGTTTTTTGTTCACAAAATTTATTTTACAGCATTAATACCTACTATATGTGTTATATATCAATTTGTAGGCATTTTAACCCTCTTTTGATATGTTTGGTTATTAGAAAGTAGTATGTGCTGTGCAAGCTTTTATGAGCGTATACGTCCCGTTTTGCATAAAAAAATAACATTAACTCTGATTGTTGGGGAGTCTAGCGAGTAGTATAGTCTCAGGAGCAGCAGACGGGGCTCTTCAATGAATTATTTTGATTATTCGATTTTACAAATTGTTTTTATTATTTTTTCTTAATTAAGGTTCCAACAATAACTTTTATCGAGATTTTATATAAAATTGGCAAATAGCAAAGAATGCGTGCTAATCGCGGTGCCGCTGGTTGATGGTGTGTGTTCTGACAGAGGCTATCGCTGCGCCCCCTCGCGGCCGTGTCGAGAACTCGTCCTCTTCAGGCGTTGGCTGGTAGATGGCGTGGTGACTTCAGATAGCGCGCGAACATGCCCCCGGCCTTGAAAGCACCCGCTTTCAATGTACTTGGGATGACGTGGGCATGGCTGGAACGGTGTCTGGCTGCATCAAAAGTGGGCAGAGCTTTGAAAACGCCCTGTGGATGACTCCACCTGCTGTTTTGATGTCAGCCACCCTTGTCACTCCATCTTGTCCTGTGAACAAAGCTACCACCCGACCCAAACGCCATTTGAGGGGTGGTAGATTATCTTCCTTAATCAGAACCAACGAGTTCAGGGCAATATCTTGTCCGTGTGTCTGCCACTTGGTTCTGGTCTGTAGCTCTGCTATGTATTGTTTGGACCACCTCTGCCAAAAGTGTTGACGCATTCTTTCCAGCATCTCGTAGCGTGGAAGACGGCCTGCCTCTGCCGTCAAGTCCTTGCAGGGCGGCGCAGTCAGCGGTCGGCCAATAAGGAAATGAGCTGGAGTTAATGCGGAAAGGTCATTTGGATCTGTGGACAGAGGATGCATGGGTCGGGAGTTTAGGACGGCTTCGACTTGTGCCAATACCGTGCTAAACTCCTCGTAAGTTAAATTCGCGTTGCCAATAACGCGTTTCAGGTGATATTTGCAAGATTGTACAGCTCTCTCACACAAACCCGACATATGGGGTGCATAAGGCGGGTTAAAACGTAAATTAATATTGTCATTAGCGGCACAATCAATAATATCACTCTCGTTGCCTCGTAGGAACGATGAGAGTTCTTTCATCGCTCCTACGAAGCAACGTCCATTGTCTGAAAGTATAACGTCAGGCTTGCCACGACGTGAAATGAAGCGTTTAAGTGCGAGAAGATATCCTTCAGTACTAAGACTCGTGACCAAATCGAGATAAACCGCGCGCGTCGTGAAGCAAACTATTAAACAAATTGTACGCCTTTTCGAGTTTAGCGCCCCTACCCCGACGGTTGAGTACATACACTGGCCCAGCGTAGTCGACCCCCGCAGCGTATAAAAGCAAAATCCAGGTTCTAAACGCTGCGAAGGTAAATTACCCATGATAGGCGTGAACGTTTTCGGCTTCATGCGAATGCAGGTTACGCAGGTGCGCACAACCCATTTCGCCAAATTTGTAACCACCGACAGGCCACCAGCAATCTCGGATAGTAGAAAGCAGAAGACTAGGCGGAGCATGCAATAATCGTACATGTTCACTCTGAAACAAAAGTTGCGTTAAACGATGTTTTGAGGAAAGTAGGATCGGATGTTTTTTGTCGTAGGTAAAATTAGGCGAATTACTGATACGACCACCGACCCTAATCAATTTATCCGTATCCATAAATACATTTAATTTAGCTATCCCTGGTACGTGTTTAATAGGTACGTTGTTTATCATTTTATTGTATTCGTCAGGAAAACATTTTATTTGTGAAAGGCGCGCCAGATATTGCACCGACGCATCCAGTTCGTCAACAGTTAAAGGGCCCGATTTGCGATCTACTTTATTTTTTATGCGCGCGTTATTTATGAATCGCAAAAAATAAGCGCCCGTACGCCTTAAGCGGTTAAAGGACGAAAATCGATCGAATCGGAAGTCGTCGGTGTTAATTTGGCTTGTCATACTAATTGTGTTCGATTTTATTTCAGGTAAATCGGTTGGTATCATTTTAAAAGTGCGCGATATAGTGCTAGGTAACCAGGAGGATTCTGGTTCATGTAAAAAGGGCGGCCCGCTAAACCACAACGTGCTATTGATAAGCGCG
>JALPQI010001414.1:0-134074 GCA_025490895.1 Thaumatotibia leucotreta | reverse complement strand
AACTTTTTTTCCCCTCACTATCGCGAGGAAATATGATTACAAATCTCATCCAAATGTAAATTAACTTGAAGAAACCATTTAAAACTCAATGTCGAAACGTATCGTAGAATAGAGTTACTTCTGGAAATTAAATATAGCCAATGGCTTACAAAGTCACCCATGAGAACGACCAATTTAACATGTGAGCTCCGATTGCGCATGTTTACTACGGTCATACAGATCCACTTATACTAGGCAGTAGGGGGCTATAGGAATTAGAGCAATGTCAAATTACTTTATTCACAAGAGTGTAAAAAGCGTTTTTACCCGCTCGTATTAAACGATAAACGAGCGCTTTACGAGCTAGTGAGGGGAAAATATATTTAGGTACTTAGAAAACCATGACCAAGGCACTAATACTTGCAATGAATAATACAAATAAATGTCTTCGCGGGGTTCGAACTCGGAACCTCTAGCTTTGTGGGCAGGGCCACTACACTACCAACTAGGCTACGGAGGCTGACATGAGCGCATGAGTACAAGTGTAAGGCCCGAGCGCCGAGCGTGGAGCGGCGCGCCTGGCGGGGCGGGCAGCGGCAAGGGGTTTGAACGGCGTGCACTCGGGCCGCGCGCATGTGTTTGCATTTGTTTGACATGGACGAGATCGGGCCTCCACCCAGTTTGCACACTCAAGCGAATATGGTAGATTGTGGTGCGTAGTCCACACGTAGGTATATCCCGCAAGCGCCCGCCATTTACCAATGAAAAAAACTACTAACTCAGATTTTGATACTAAGAAAGCAATTTGTTTAAGGTATAAAATGTGACGTGGGTTTGATTGAAAAGTGAAACTGTGATATACAGGTGTCCCATAAATATTTGATCACCCTGACACCCGAGGTACGTCGACCCAAGAGGTACCTAACCAACATAACATGACCTCAGTAAAAGTTGGACGGTTTTAGAGATTTTGCCAATTTTACGTTTTTTTCGAACTTGGCCTCTTTTTTACACGTTAAGTGCTTTTTTGCAAATTAATAGAAAACCGTCAACTTTTACTGAGGTCATGTTATGTTGGTTAGGTACCTCTTGGGTCGACCTACCACAGCTGTCAGGGTGATCCATTATTTATGGGACACCCTGTATAATATATGTAACTGTATATCACAATGGACCACTTAAAGTTTCAGGAGATTGTGGTTCAAATATAACAACTAGAATTAAATTGAGGGAAAATTAAACAAATCATAAAAACGTGAACAGATTTTTATTGTATAAAATACATCATATTTTTTGATTAAAATTCATACAATACGACTAACCAGTCAGAAATGACATAATCGAAATGTTTAGTTAACATTGTTTTTCCTTTATTCGCTCTGTGATGTAATGGGATTAGGTAGAATGTGAGTTAGTAGGATTAAAGCACTGTCACTACATATTAAACAATAGTAGATTACATCCAAGGCCGTTTAAGTGGGAAATGTCTCAGAAGACGTGTAATTGTACGCCGAGGCCGACAAACATGTGATCCCAGGGCTTTTCCATTTAACGGCTGAAGTGTACCTACTATTTTTCTGCTCAACGGAGCCGACAGGCGGCAACTTAGTTTAGCGCAGCGGCCGGGAATGTGCTGTTTGCCGGCCGGAGGGCAGAAAACACGTTTTCATAGCACCTGTGCGGCAGTACACACCGTAGGTACGTTTTTATGGCCTAATATGACATTAATATGACTACGTGCAACATAACGTCACAGCAGGTAGTAACAATTATTGTAATGAAAATGATATACTTAATCGGAGTATGTACCAGGACAGCATAACTCACCCAGTGCTTTGTCAGTTTGACACACAATTCGAGTTCGACACATTCCTAATTTAGGACCTTTTCGAGTACTTGTGTGAAATAATATTTATTACTCTCTTTTCTTCTGAATAATAAACGCCGGCAGTGGATGCGAGCAGAGCGATAACTTCATAAGTAAATCAGTGCTAACGGGAGGCCGCAATGTGTAGCAGGCCTACGTACTGTATAAGCGCAGATTACATGAGACTTGCAATAGAACAAGGCCAGATAAAATCTAAATTATGTCTTCATTTAAAGATTTATTTATGGTACCATTTAAGCAGACGATTGCAGAGTAAATGGCGGTGTCTTTCTCGCCAGTACCCAGTTTGAAGAATACTGGTAAATAGCTGTTTACTCCAAACACGAACGTTTTAAGAACCAAGTTGTAGTAAACGAGTGTTGAAACAAGTGATAAACTGCGTGTCAAAAAACTGTGTTTGTGTATCTAGCTTAGGAATAAACCTGTTTCTCATGAAAACGAACGAAAAGGGATCGCGTCAAATACATAATGCCCGTTTATGAATGTAACCGGTATACGATCCTTGCTGATCAGCCGGAAATAGATTTAAGCTGATAACTAGTGCCTTACGCAACTTAGAGTGTAGCCATTTTATTTATAGAATGAGGGTTTTCGATAATTTTTCTGCCACCAGGCGGCGCTTCGTACGCACCTGGTCTCGACAGCTGTCAGATTCATACTATTCATAGGCACCTGGGCCTAAAATATTGAAATTCTATTTTATTTGGAAGAGAATTGATTTTGTAATGGATTACGACTAATACATGGTCGTCGAACTGAAGATTGAACTCTAAAACAGGCGCTCAAAGTCACTGGTATTCAAAATAATTACTATAACTTTGTTAATTTCATGAGAATTGACTTGGAACTATTTTATTCATTTATTTTAGGTAACAATATGACTAAAGTAATGGTTTTCAGAATAAATAAACCTATAAATATGTTGAAAATAAATGCGCGTATTTATTTTGACAGTTCGTTATACGGTCGGCTCAGTGCTGCCATCTCACCTCCCCATAGCGGCAGAAAAAGTATCAAAAACCCTCATTGCAGAGGTACTTTCGTTTGATTTTCTACATGGTGTTATGGCATGCTCTCGCATATTATTCTTATTCTAACTAGGAATCGTACTTGCGTTGCCGACGCAGTTGACCCCTATTTTACACAGATTTACGTACTACGGACATATATGATATATGCTTGATTGTTGACTTCAGCGACAAAAGAAGTGAGATCTAAAAAAGAAGTGGTACCAAAGATCTTTTTTTTTATGTTGGCACAACAAAGCAAAGTGGCTCCACTCCACCTGATCGTAAGTGAAAAGTAGAGCCCAAATCGCGGCGGCAACGAACAGGAGACAAGCAGTAACCTGTTAGTTGCCACCGCCTTGCTGGCCCGCTAGATGCTACTGGTAAATGCACCGTTGACCCCGAAACACGGCAAACACGAAGATAAGTCATTTCACGGGCGTTTACACCGAATGTACGGTGGTAGCCAACCAGGCGGGTACTAGTAAAAATACACTACCACCGGCTGAGAAGCTGGATACTCAGTATTTCCCTTAGTAGACTCCTACGACACCCACGGGAAGAGAGGGGTGGCGATTTTTGTATTCTTACTCCGTCATCTCACTTATTTTGTCGCAGGAATCATGTAAAGTAACATTGAACTTGGCTCTCATTTAACTTATGTTATAATGGGTGCGGTGCACTTCGTATGACTGCGATCGCCAACCAGCGCGCGGCAGGCACCGGTCCGAGCGACTGTCCCTCTTATTTCCACGCGCGCTTATCTGTTGTTCGCTGTTACAGGCGATAGCTCACAGCGTACTGGCTCGCGGAGGGACAAGTGCCGCATCTCATGACTTCGCAGGTTTGACTTCTGAGTGAACTTCAAGTCACATGTGCTGCATTTAAACGGCTTCTCCTCAGTATGAACCCTCTGGTGCCTTCGTAAATCTGAACTATTAATGCACCTGTACTCACAAATATTACATTTGTGAGGCTTATCGCCAGCGTGTGCCATTTCATGTCTTCGTAAGTTATGTCGCTGACTGAATTGTTTGTTACATGTGCTGCATTCAAACGGCTTCTCTCCAGTATGAATCCTCTGGTGAATTCGTAATGTACAACGATCATTGCACCTGTACTCACAGAGATTACATTTGTAAGGCTTACCGCCAGCGTGTGCCATCTCATGTCTTCGTAAGCTTTGTCGCTGACGGAATTGTTTGTTACATGTGCTGCATTCAAACGGCTTCTCTCCAGTATGAATCCTCTGGTGGATTCGTAACTCTGCCTTTGTAATAAACCTGTACTCACAGAGATTGCATTCGTGTATCTTCTCATGTCTTCGTAGCTCTGATTTCCAACTGAATTTTTTGTTACATGTGCTGCATTCAAACGGCTTCTCTCCAGTATGAATCCTCTGGTGGATTCGTAACTCTGCCTTTGTAATAAACCTGTACTCACAGAGATTGCATTTGTGAGGCTTAACGCCAGCGTGTATCTTCTCATGTCTTCGTAGCTCTGATTTCCAACTGAATTTTTTGTTACATGTGCTGCATTCAAACGGCTTCTCTCCAGTATGAATCCTCTGGTGGATTCGTAACTCTGCCTTTGTAATAAACCTGTACTCACAGAGATTGCATTTGTGAGGCTTAACGCCAGCGTGTATCTTCTCATGTCTTCGTAGCTCTGATTTCCAACTGAATTTTTTGTTACATGTGCTGCATTTAAACGGCTTCGCCCCAGTATGAATCATCTGGTGCCTTCGTAAATCTGTCTTTGTAATGCACCTGTACTCACAGAGATTACATTTGTGAGGCTTAACGCCAGTGTGTGTCATCTCATGTGTTCGTAAGGTTTGTTTCTGATTGAATTTTTTGTTACATGTGCTGCATTCAAACGGCTTCTCTCCAGTATGAATCCTCTGGTGAATTCGTAATGTACAACGATCATTGCACCTGTACTCACAGAGATTACATTTGTAAGGCTTACCGCCAGCGTGTGCCATCTCATGTCTTCGTAAGCTTTGTCGCTGACGGAATTGTTTGTTACATGTGCTGCATTCAAACGGCTTCTCTCCAGTATGAATCCTCTGGTGGATTCGTAACTCTGCCTTTGTAATAAACCTGTACTCACAGAGATTGCATTTGTGAGGCTTAACGCCAGCGTGTGTCATCTCATGTGTTCGTAAGGTTTGTTTCTGATTGAATTTTTTGTTACATGTGCTGCATTTAAACGGCTTCTCTCCAGTATGAATCCTCTGGTGGTTTCCTAATGTACCACGATTATTGCACCTGTACTCACAGAGATTACATTTGTAAGGCTTAACGCCAGTGTGTGTCATCTCATGACTTTGTAGGTGTGATTTATAACTGAACTTTTTGTTGCATAGGCTACATTTTAATGGCTTCAGTCCCGTATGTACCATTTGATGTCTAACAAGACTTGATTTCCAGGGGCTTTTGTAATCACAGTGGCTACACTGAAAATGCTCCTTGCCAGAATGTGTAATTTTGTGAAGTAGAAAGCTCCTTTTGCCGTTACACTTGTAATCACAAGGGCTACATTTGTAAGTCTTTCTCCCGGCGCGTATCTCTTGTTGTTTGTGTGAATTACCTTCATTGGGACATGTATTTACATTGTGATCATTTATATGAGCCCGTAAATTGTCCTTATCACCTGTCGTGTACTCGCACACATCACACATGAAATACGACACACCATGATCTCTCTTCTCGTGCTCTAGTAAAAGCAATTTCTTATGAAATTTAGAACTACAAAAAGCACATGATAACTCTTGGTGTCTAAACAAACGGTGAGTCTGTTGTATGTGATTCCTTAAAATAAACTTGTCAGTGTAACGTTCGCCGCAGTGTTCACACGTGTAGGGTTTCTCCCCACCGCGCATGCTCGTGTGTCCCTCATCGCCGCGGAGGCGCTCGAGCCTCACGGAGCAAGTCATCGCGAGCTGTCGCCGGGCGCGAGGACAGACTGCAACAACAATACAAGTCAAACGTGAGACCACGCAAGTGCGAGAGGGACAGAAAATGAGCGCCGGTTACGGCATCTGTAGTTGAGTTGCTGAACTTCACATGTTGAAAGCGTAATGCTGTGTAAACATTTAAATTAAATGTATCATCGTTAATTCCACATTCCACTTTGTCCTTCTACACATAGTGTTGGAATGGAAGGTTTGTACGATTTTATAAAGGTGAAGTGATTATAAAGGTCACGAAAAATATTTTTTTTCTACACGGTGCCTCGCGAGGAAACCACATAATTTTAACTATGCATTCTAGACATCAAAATAAACAAAAAATATTATGAGACCAAATGTCAAATTCCACAAACAGGTTTTTTCGTCAAGTCTATTCTTATTTTTTGATTGTCAGGCAAAAGGTGTGGTAATATTAGAACACATTGTGGCAGCATTGTAATCAAAAAGAAGTTTTATGACGAGTTACGTCGAAAAACTTTTTCCGAAAAAAGGTTAATTATCTTTGGAACCAAGCCGAATCCAGGAAATTTTATATAACATTAAATACTCTAAATATGCTCAGGAATTCAGCATTAAAATTATGTGGGTTCCTCGCGAGGCACCATGTATATAGGTAGTATAGGTACTATAAATAAATAATAAACTGGAATATTTGAAAAATCGTGCCTAGTAACTGTGTTGGCGATAGAGCCAACACAGTTACTCGTGGCCCTAATTACAATGCGTGATAAATAATAGCCGTAGAGTCTGGCGGCGATGGTCCTAGCTGTACTCACGCGACACGCAGTCCTCGCCACTCGTCCCCGACACCTCCGACTCGCCTGCCCGCGCCTCCACTGCAACAATAATTGCCGTAGAGTCTGGCGGCGATGGTCCTAGCTGTACTCACGCGACACGCAGTCCTCGCCACTCGTCCCCGACACCTCCGACTCGCCTGCCCGCGCCTCCACTGCAACAATAATTGCCGTAGAGTCTGGCGGCGATGGTCCTAGCTGTACTCACGCGACACGCAGTCCTCGCCACTCGTCCCCGACACCTCCGACTCGCCTGCCCGCGCCTCCACTGCAACAATAATTGCCGTAGAGTCTGGCGGCGATAGTCCTAGCTGTACTCACGCGACACGCAGTCCTCGCCACTCGTCCCCGACACCTCCGACTCGCCTGCCCGCGCCTCCACTGCAACAATAATTGCCGTAGAGTCTGGCGGCGATGGTCCTAGCTGTACTCACGCGACACGCAGTCCTCGCCACTCGTCCCCGACACCTCCGACTCGCCTGCCCGCGCCTCCACTGCAACAATAATTGCCGTAGAGTCTGGCGGCGATGGTCCTAGCTGTACTCACGCGACACGCAGTCCTCGCCACTCGTCCCCGACACCTCCGACTCGCCTGCCCGCGCCTCCACTGCAACAATAATTGCCGTAGAGTCTGGCGGCGATGGTCCTAGCTGTACTCACGCGACACGCAGTCCTCGCCACTCGTCCCCGACACCTCCGACTCGCCTGCCCGCGCCTCCACTGCAACAATAATTGCCGTAGAGTCTGGCGGCGATGGTCCTAGCTAGGGATTGCAATCCAGCAGTGTTTTCAATTCAGCTGGATTTTTGCTGGATCGGCGTCAATCCAGCTGGATCCATCACGGATCCAGCAGGTAGGAAAAATACCAAAAAAAAACGTTTATTTGCAATAAAACAGGTTAATTATTAATAATAATATTCAATGTTATGAAAGGGAGGACAATAACGCGTAATTTTTTGCGAATTATATACCTAAAACAAATTTCAAAATTAAAATAATAAAGAAATTAAAAGACACGACTGCCGTTTTAAGCTAATTGAGAAGTGACAAATTATTCTTTTTTCAGCTTAATTCTTGTGAGCGTATCTACATATAGGCGCTTGTCTTATTACTATAATATTTTCTTTCGATTGAAGTCGGGGAACTTTTTGTTTTATTTTTTAATTATTTTATTTATTTGAAACGTTTTAGTATACCCCTTAGTTTAAAATTGGATAGAATTTCAAAAACCGACTCCGCAGAGGGCTGAAATTTCGCTCCGGGGACGACCCGTCATATCATCATCTGAAAAATCGCTCTACCTTAGCCCCGTCACCTCACTTGAAGTTTTATTTAATTAATTAAATGTCTCAAAAATAAAAGAAGTTTTGGCCAAGATGAGTTGCCAGTACCACCCTTTAGTAAGAAAATGCGCTGAAGAGTTAACCCCTCCTATGACACTTCTCATTAACCAGTCAGTTAACCAGAAGGAACAGTCCCAGATCTCCTTAAGATGTCCGTTATTAAACATGTAGGCCCTTCCCTTCTAAATTTTTTTTCTAAATTTTTGAAATCGCTATGTCGAACCGATTATTTTTTTGTGAAAAGTTTAAAATATGTATTTAACGATTCTCAAAACGGTTTCCGAAAAGGTCGCTCAACATCGTCAGCAGTTTTCAAGTACACAAACAAAGTTTTAAACACAATAAATGACAGAAAATATGCTATTGGTATGTTGCTAGTTGCTAGGTATGAGCAAATCTTATGATTGTGTTTTATATGATATTTTATTGCAAAAATTATTTGGAATAGGTATTAGAGGCTCAGCTCACTATTGGTTCAAACCATACCTTAATAAGGTACCTAAGGACCTTTAAGTCGTACACAATGCGTTGAAATAGAATATCAATATCACAACTACATCACAGGTAGAGGTGTGCGCCACGCCGGCGCGGCGGCGCCGCGCCGCGGGACCCACGCCGCCGCCGCCGCCGAGGTTTTCAAAATTCACGCCGCGACAAAAATTTTGCGGAATAAAATCATTTAAATTACGCGCCACGCTGATCAAATTGACATTAAACAACAATATGCTTGCGAATATCGACAAGCGGTTCCCTCTGACCGAAAAGATTGTATGCGTAGCACTTCTGGATTGCAGATTTTCAGGCCTAAAGGAGATTTATACGTACCTACGAAAAAAACACACTACTCGGGCAGAATTATTCCCAATTGTACAAATTTCTTTAACAGGATTCCAAGTCTACACTTTCCCAGTACTACAGATTTACAAACTTACAGAATCCCAAAACTTTAATATTCCCATATTACGGTTTCCCATCTCTACAGATTTTTAATATTACTGATTCCTAACTCTACAGATAGTACAGATTACCATGCCTAGGAATTCCTATGTCGACAGATTCCATATTCTCTAGATTTCACGTCTACTGATTCCGAACTGTGCTTTTTTCAACACACTTGCTCGTAAGTGGTAACTTATAGGTCTTATTGAACCGCTTTTAGGATTATAATCCTAGGTATTATTTATTAGCTTTGTGTTTTTGCATTATATTCTTCACATAGTCGATCCCACAGTGTCTTAAGACAAAAGTCTTCAATAAGTGCGTCCTACCCATCATGACGTACGGAGTCGAAACGTGGACACTGATGGTACGGCTGGTCCACAAGTTCAAAATCGCTCCGCGAGCTATGGAAAGGGCTATGCTTGGCGTCTCTTTGCGAGATCGAATCAGAAATGAGGTTATCCGGCAGAGAACCAAAGTGATCGTTATAACCCACCGTATTAGCAAGCTGCAGTGTTATTCACTAAGGAAACCGCCTTGCTGTCAGCGCTGTGTCAGTGCTACGGCAGCGTCGAGCCTAAAAATGGTATTCACTAATGTACTTTAAACGACACTAGTGCTCGGCGACGAATGCGGCGTGAGCTGGAACTACATTGCGTCGAAAGTTTGACGTTTAATGTATGAACTTCGTATTCTCTAACGAAAAACAGCGACGACCTCGCCCACAACCTCGCTCACAGCCTCGATTCCTAATGTCAAATCAAACAGCTAGGATTTTAGACAAGGCTGTCTCGACATCGAGCTCGTTGACGAACGCAGCGTCGAATGTGTCAATAAGAGCATAGCATAGCTGAAGTGTCAGTGAGCTGGCCATATTAGCCGTAGAACCGACAACTGTTGACGTAAACGAGTTCTTGAGTGGAGACCGGGTCTCGGCAAGCGTAGTGTAGGACACCCTCAGGCAAGGCGAGCGACGATTTGCGCAGGATGGTTGGCAAGAGCTGGATGCGAGCAGCCAAAGATCAAAAACAGTGGCGTGAAATTGGGCGTGGGTTGAGTCCAGCAGTGGACTGCGATAGGCTGAGGATGATGATGGATGTTTTTTCATTATCTACGTTAGGCCACCATAGAAGGTTTAATGACTGTCAATTAACTTATTCTATTAATTTAAGTGTCTACCATAAAGTCAAGCAAAGTAAAACATACAGATGTGCGCGATGCAAAAATAGATTTGATATAAAAAATATTTTCGTGTGTATTATACACCGATGTATGATTAGCAGTGTGGGCGATGATGACACTATAAAGAGGTTGTTAAGCTGAGTATCTGTAGTATTTGAAATCTGCAGTGCATAATATTGTGAATTCGTAGTATTGGGAACCTATAGTGTTGGGTATTTGTAGCATTCTAAATCCGTATTATTGGTTATTGGGAATGTGTATAATCGGGAATGCGTAGTATTGACAATATCTGTAGTATTAACTCTTTATATGTAGTATTTGGAATCTGTACAATTGGGAATGTGTAGTATTGGGAATCTGTAGATAATATGTAGACAAAATGTCACGACTCGACCCAGTGCGAGTTAATAAAATAATTTTCGTACAAGATAATTATGACAATCGTCGCATAAAATGCAATCTATAACTTTGTTTCGTGTTTATTTTTTAAAAATAAACTTGTCCTAAACTATATCTAGCTTTCCTTCCTCTTACCTTCTCATCCATACGAACGTAGAGAGTCGCGTTTTATAATGTTACATTTCACAATATCACTGTTTGCCTCTCTAACGCACGCACATATTGGCTAGAAAGAGAGGCAAACAGCAAAATTGTAAATTGTAACTTTATAAAACGCGACCCAGGTGAACAATGTGGCCTTGACGCCGGTGTGGCGCGGCCACGCCGGCAAAATTTTGCGGCGCGCCGCCGCTGGCGATTTCTGTGCCGGCGCACACCTCTAATCACAGGTACCATAGAAATATTTAAATCAGATAAAACGAATATTACTCGATCTATACCCCAAAGCAGTGTCCTCGGTTGTGTTTTATTTTTAATCTATATAATAAACAGTGACCGGATTAGGTAGTGCCATTTCGCGGGACTTCGGTACGTTATCTTAGTGTGGACATAACTTCTAAGCCCGACATTTAATATGAAAAGTAACATTTTTGTTCGAAAATTTACAATTTTATAGTTATTTTCTTTACATTCAGTTTGATATTGATAAAAATTTGTCTAATTTTACTTATCGAACATGGTTTTAAGGGTATTTTTCCACAATGGCCACAAATGTTTTTCTATTTGTTAATTTCACACTCGTAGTTAAATGATTGGTTTAATCAATCATTTTTACTTCTTTACCGGACTTTGAGACGATCTTATTGGGACTCTTTTGGCCGATCTCACTGGACTTTGATTTTGTTCTAACTGGACTGAGGTTCTGGTGGTCTAAAGTAGAGCAGTCATAGAGTTTTCTTTAATAATTGGTTTGTTTCTACTACTGTTACTGTGTATTCACAATTACAAAATCCTTTCATTTTTAAATTTTTCTTCAATTTATGACATAACGAGAAAATGTTCTGCTAAAAAATATAAGTCCCAGGATCCCGAGGCTTATCCATGTTAAGTATAATGTTTAAGGTCATTCACCCGAAATGGCACTACCTAATCCGATCACTGATAATAAATGATCTGCCTAAATGTATAGATAAATTTTGTACTCTTTTTGCTGACAACATATCTGTAATTCAACTTTGCCACAATCAATTAGATTTAAGCGCGGGATCGCGGAACCGTTTCAAACACGACGTAAAATAAGTTTATGTAAAGTTGATTATGCATTTTTTTGATGAATTTTATTTGCGGATCCGCAGCGCTGGATCCAGCACTGGCTGCTGGATCCAGCAGACCGAAAAATGCCCTGGATCCAGCTGGATTGCTGGATGCTGGATCCAGCAATTGCAATCCCTAGTAGACGTGTGCGCCGCGCCGGCGTCACGCCGCCGCCGACCTTTTTTGCCACGCCGCCGCCGCCGACTAATGGTCGGCGTGAAATCGGCGTGGCCTTGACTGAATAACAGAGTTATTTCTTATGAGGTAAATACTACACACTAAGCTTCGTATTTGGTTTATGTATTTATATAATGCTCTTATGCTGGGAATTTACTGTCTACCTATTAGTTGCTTTCGAGTGTCATCATAACACGTAGATTCTTAGGCTCGACAACTTCCAGCCTCCAGAACAAGCCGGTTGAAGCCTGAACACACCAAGTAGACTACTCCGCCTTGCGTCGATAACCCAATTCAGGGGGTCGTGACTTATCAACTCATCAATTTCTCTTTCACGATCTTCCACCAACCACTCCAAATTTCCGCATCGTGGATCGCTTCAGCAACCCGAAAGTTGAGTGAGGAGCGGATCTGATCTCTCCAGCGTATGGGGCTCCTTCCTCTCGACCTTTTATTTCCAATCTTTCTTGTGACAATAAGTTTTTGGAGGTCTTCGCCAGGTTTGTGGGCTATGTGTCCAAAGAACAACCAACCAACATACAATAGAAAAAGGAAGCCAAATGGGTAGAATACCGGTACTTATATTGTAGTGTCCAGGGGGGGGGTTACCATGACTCTTCTTAAATGCAATTCAGTTTAGGTTCGGCTAGCCAATTTCTGACAGTTATTCTATGCCACATCGCGATTCAGTTGAGGTCCTAAACTGCGCGCCTCTGTGCAGCCCTAAGTGGAGTCCGGCTTTCGGCTTTCGAAAGGGATTGAAACGAATCGGAGGGCCGTAGAGTGTCACACTAAACTAAACCATTGTGTACCATGGGAGCGGAAGGCTCTGACAGCTCGGCCTTCAGCCTTACATGAAACTGGGCCTTCGCAATCTATTTAGATACAGAGACGTATTTGCGCGCCTATGCGTGTGCTTGGTCTGCGGCCTTCGCTAGCGTTAAGACAGTTGGGAAGCGTAATTGTATCGGAGAGCACTGAAATCGTGACACTCCGGGCCTCAATTTCCGCATTACGATATCCGCATTATCCGGATCCGGAAAATCGACGGATGTTGCAAACCCTGGTTGAGAGCCACAGAAGAACTGGAAGCACCAACGTACCTCAAAAATTCACATTACTCGCAAAACTACCGCTGGGGCAAGTGATTTCTTAGGGGCAAGCATATACTGGTTGACGCAGCGTAGGATGCCTCCCAATATGATGGACCGATCACCTGGTAAAGATAGGTGGAATCCAATGTACGTGAGCTGCGCCCTATTTATCCTTATGACATGATATGATAGGTGATTTGGGAGACCTAATGTGAATAGCACATCTGACTCATTCTCTATGCGTCGAGGTGTTCGGTAAGGCTGTGTGTTGTGCGCCCACCCTGTTTGGTATATTCTTCTCGTTACTGCTAAAAACTGCCTTTGGTGACGACCAACGGGGTATCCATCTTCATACGAGGGCTGATGGAAAACTTTATAATGTGGCACTGCTAAGGGCGTAACAGAAACGGGACGATTTATATAGTTTGTTATTTGCCGATGACGCAGCCTTCGTAGCCAAATCGCAGACTGAGCTCCAGACCATTATGGACAAGTTTTCACGTGCCTGTGCCCAGTTCTCTATGTCCATCAATCCCCGTAAGACTGTTGTGCTGGCTCAAGGGTGTGCGGAAATACCAACGATCGTGTTGGATGGCGCCCCACTCGAGACAGTCGATAAGTTTTGTTACCTCGGGTCGACGGTGACTAGCAACCTCTCAACGGATGCAGAAATCGACGTTCGGATCGGAAAGGCGGCAACGATATTTGGGAAGCTGAGTGCAAGAGTATGGTAAAATAAGCACCTTACCAGGAAAACCAAGATGGTCGTTTATCAAACGTGCGTCCTGAGCATACTCTTGTACGGGGCTGAGACCTGGACATCGTATGCCAAGCACGAACGTCTTATTAACGCCTTCCACATGCGCTGCATCCGAAACATTCTGGGCATACACTGAAAAGACAAGGTTACGAACGAGAGGGTGCTTGAGATTGCTCAGCTGCCCAGCTTCTTTGCGTTGCTGAAGCAGAGACGCTTACGCTGGCTGGGGCATGTGTATCGAATGCAACCTTCTCATTTG
Organism: Thaumatotibia leucotreta; assembly: GCA_025490895.1. Lineage (NCBI taxonomy): Eukaryota > Metazoa > Arthropoda > Insecta > Lepidoptera > Tortricidae > Thaumatotibia > Thaumatotibia leucotreta. The sequence goes on along the minus strand of JALPQI010001414.1, from coordinate 120,022 downwards.
CCGCGGCGTGTCTTGCTTTGTGCCATAGCTGATGTCAAGAGAAATGTTGGTCGCCCAATGCTACGATATAAAGATTGTGCCAAACGAGATATGCACGCCTTCAACATCTCGGTCCACAAATGGGAAGAGCTTGCCGAGGACAGAGATAAGTGGCGCAAACTGGTATTAGACAGGGGTAAAATCCATGACGATGCTTGGTTTAAGACACTCGCTAGTAAGCGCGCCAAGTGTCATCAGCGCGGATCGCCACAGGCCCACTACATCTGTCAGAGTTGTGGTCGTGTTTGTCGCTCCCGTATTGGCCTACACAGCCATGAGAAACGCTGTCCCCCCTGCTAACACTGCTTGTATGGTCTGATATAATAGACTTTCAAGGCCAAATGAATGTGAATAGGGCCAGTCCAAACCAAAGTACTATTGAAAATATGTTAGAACATGGTGGGAAGAGAAATGACTGATCAGATGATGGATAAAGTGGTCAGTGTTGGTGTTTGATGAACATTTATATTGCATTTATCTAAACTATGACAAATTATACTATCGAATTCCGCTTTTTTATTCATGTGACCTTGACGCCGATTTCACGCCGAAATCACGCCGCCGCCGCCGACTTTTCAGCAAACGCCGCCGCCGATCATTTTTAGATCGGCGCACACGTCTAATCCCTAGTCCTAGCTGTACTCACGCGACACGCAGTCCTCGCCACTCGTCCCCGACACCTCCGACTCGCCTGCCCGCGCCTCCACTGCAACAATAATTGCCGTAGAGTCTGGCGGCGATGGTCCTAGCTGTACTCACGCGACACGCAGTCCTCGCCACTCGTCCCCGACACCTCCGACTCGCCTGCCCGCGCCTCCACTGCAACAATAATTGCCGTAGAGTCTGGCGGCGATGGTCCTAGCTGTACTCACGCGACACGCAGTCCTCGCCACTCGTCCCCGACACCTCCGACTCGCCTGCCCGCGCCTCCACTGCAACAATAATTGCCGTAGAGTCTGGCGGCGATGGTCCTAGCTGTACTCACGCGACACGCAGTCCTCGCCACTCGTCCCCGACACCTCCGACTCGCCTGCCCGCGCCTCCACTGCAACAATAATTGCCGTAGAGTCTGGCGGCGATGGTCCTAGCTGTACTCACGCGACACGCAGTCCTCGCCACTCGTCCCCGACACCTCCGACTCGCCTGCCCGCGCCTCCACTGCAACAATAATTGCCGTAGAGTCTGGCGGCGATGGTCCTAGCTGTACTCACGCGACACGCAGTCCTCGCCACTCGTCCCCGACACCTCCGACTCGCCTGCCCGCGCCTCCACTGCAACAATAATTGCCGTAGAGTCTGGCGGCGATGGTCCTAGCTGTACTCACGCGACACGCAGTCCTCGCCACTCGTCCCCGACACCTCCGACTCGCCTGCCCGCGCCTCCACTGCAACAATAATTGCCGTAGAGTCTGGCGGCGATGGTCCTAGCTGTACTCACGCGACACGCAGTCCTCGCCACTCGTCCCCGACACCTCCGACTCGCCTGCCCGCGCCTCCACTGCAACAAACACCACGCGAATGCTGTCCATTAGTTATTTTGGATGATACAATTAAATAAGCTAAATGTTGATTGTTGACCTTGAAAAACTAAATAAGTAAAGTACTACATGATGTAAAACCAAATGGAAAGCGAAAAAATGTTTACATTTATGACACAATGCATGTAGCGTCATAGATATGCTAAGGGATAGATACTCACGCAACATAGACTCATCGCTTTCACCCGCCCTGTCTCCGTCCTCCACTTCTGCCCCGAGCAATTCATCTAAAACAAGCACAATACTAATATTAACTATATTAAGCACGTAACACTTGCATGTCAGCGCGACTACAGCCGGTGCCCGAATATATACTTTATTGTATAACAACCAAGGCTCGGATACCGGTTTTTACTCCATACAAAAGAACGAAATCGAATTTCGTTCTTTTTTGTTCTTCGGTATATCAATTCTTTGTTAATGGACTAATTTAAAAATACGACGTTGGTAATTTCATAACATTTTGAGTACTACATAAAGAATATAAAACATTTTAAATATTGGGCTATTTCGAGGTCTTCGAAAAAAACCGGTTCCGAGCCTTGGTAACAACTTCGCTGCCAGCATGTTTTTAATCCAGCAGGTGATCTTCGTGGCAGTCAACATGTTAAAGAAACATTCTAATGTGCTCCGAGCCAGCTGGAGTAGCTCAGAATATCTCCAACGATTTGTAAATACTCACGCAACATCTCAGCAGGTTGATCTTCTGGCAAATCTTCAATATCATCATATGGCATCTCTGAAGTGACTGCATGCTCCTCCCCTAAAGTGTATAAATAATTAGCTATTTATAGCTGACAATGAGTACAGTAAATTATGTAACATGTTGCAGCTACTTGTGTTCATGGCTAGTTACATTCACAGTATTCCTGCACTAACATATGCGGAATGATATTTTTGACAGATTTTGAAAAAGTTAAAAAAATAACAAAATTAAATTTAAATTTTATCTCAATGCTAAATTAGTTTGTATACATTTCTTAATGAATTTGGGAAGGTTTGTGTATTTTGGCATCTTTCTTTTTAAATTATATCCAATCAAGTAGATGAATGACGCAAAACTGCATGTATTTTCCACAGGACACATTTGCTATGGCCAAAATCGAGGATAATTCTTAATTTTTAGAAGTAGGCAAGATTTTAAGGACTGTTTCATCATAAATTCGCATTCTTTTTCTTTCCAAAAAAGTATATTAGAAATCCTAGTTTAATGTAATATTTTGGCTACAGTACCTTTTCTGAGACAGCTTGAATAAAGTAAATTACATTAGACTAAATCACAAAATCGAACAAAGAACTCAGAAATACAACAAAAATATATAATAATATAAAAATAACCTTAAAGCAGAGGCATCACGAAACTAACAAATAGCCTTCCAACACCGAAAACACGCAGAAAACAAAATAAACAACTATGAAAATGTGGCTTCGTCATTTGGTCAAAAAGTGTGAAAAACACTGCTTTTACTGCAAAAGCAGTGTTGTCAAAGCAGTTTTGCAGCGGATGTCACGCTGAACGAGTTATAGGCAACTTTAATTTAACATTATTAGCATAGTAACTATTATTTTTGGAGTACCAATAGCCCGATGGACAAGAATATGAAATATGATGAGTCGATGAGCAAAGTATGTGTGTTAAAAAGTTTTCCTACAGAAGATAACATTAAAGGCAAGAAAAATGCTAACATAAATTCTTTCGACTTCAATGGATAAAGTACCATAAATTGAAGTTAAACACTTTGGATTCAGGCTAGGTAGGTTTTATCTTGCAAGAAACCATGTTAAAATCAATATTAAGAGATGTGAATGATTAAAAAAATAATAATGTTAGTATTAATTTAAACCCTTCACATTCCCTACTAGCGAACTTTATATTACCTGTGACCTACTGTCCGTTCGTAAACTGTACATACTTCAGCTTGTACTAAAAACCCATAGAAGTACCAAATTTAAGTCGGACACTATCCCTACACGCAGAAAGAAAAACAGAAACGTTCTTAATTATCCCATGGTAAAAACCGCTTTTGCTAGGAGGCAATACACTACTCAATCTGCTTACCTATATAACGTGATAAATAAAACGATCGATATCTATCCATCTTCCAATTTAGAGTGCAAAAATAAAATAATAGAATGGTTAAGATCTAAAACTTATAATGACACAGAGAAATTAATATCTAAAAGCTAACAAAATTATATCGAATGTACATTCCTGAACACACTAACATACCTACAGTATTGAAATATAAATTTACTAATATCCCGCTTTATACACTGTAACAATTAGTACACATGTGTTTGTTATCTTTATCTGTATTTATTTGGCATGATAATTAAAATTTCAATTTAAATATACTTTAAATTAAATTAAATTAGATTGTAATACTATGTAATATTTACTTGTAATTTTAGGTTATATTTATGTCACTTCCCAATAGTGGAAGAGCGGTATTCTCTTAATACAAGCATTTGCAATGCTTAAAAAGAGATACCTGCACAGTTTTGTAAAATGTTTATGCTACCAAATAAATAATTTTAATTATAATTTAATTTTAATTTAATTTTAATTTAATTTTAATTTAATTTTAATTTAATTTTAATTTTAATTTAATTTTAATTTAATTTTAATTTAATTTTAATTTAATTTTAATTTAATTTTAATTTAATTTTAATTTAATTTTAATTTAATTTTAATTTAATTTTAATTTAATTTTAATTTAATTTAATTAATCTATATATATAAAAGAAGAAGCTCCCTGACAAAGATGCACGCACAGCCTAAACCCCTGGTCCTAGAGACTCCAAATTTATCACGTCGGTTCCTTTTATGGTGTAGACGAGCACTAAGAAAGGATTTTTCAAAATTCACATTCTAAGGGGTTGAAATGGGGGTCCAAAGTTTGTATGGCGAAATAAGATTAGTTGAACTATTTTGTCCGAAATTTCGCAAGAGTATTCTTTAAAGTAATTGAGTAAAGGTATGTTTAAGGTTTTTTGAAATTCAACCCCTGAAATAGGTAAAAAGGGTGACGAAGTGAAAAAATCAAGATGGGTATCGTTTTTATAGTTTATCGAGTCGTAGATCACGAAAACAATAACGGTTTTAGTATTTATGTTCATTTCTGGTTCTAGAGATTCCAAATATAGCGCGTAGGTTTCTTTGAGGGTGTAGGGGTGCTCTAAAAAAGGTTAAGTCAAAATCCACTCATTAGAGGGTGCAATGGGGGTCTAAAGTTTGTACAGGAAAACTTGACTATTTAAACTGTTTTATACGAAACTTCCCAGGAGTATTCCCAAACATAAATGACTAAAGACATGTTTTAGGGTTTTTTGAGAATTCAACTCTTGAAAGTGGTAAAAAGGTTAAACAGTAAAAAACAACAAGGTTATCGCTTCTATAGTCTATCGTGTCGCTGTACCGAGGTGTACGTGAAATACCTACCATCTCCTCTGTTATGGTCTCATATACGGGCTTGCGGGTTATGACTTATGAGAGAGGTATCGTCTTTGTGTTTATTTTTGATTCAAAAAATTCTAAATATAGCATGTTAACCAACGTTAATAACCTTTTAAGTTTTCCTGAGTTTTCACGCGATAGTAATCAAATGTCATATATCTGTGTATCCAAGGTGTTTTTTTATAAAGTCAATAACAGCCGTCACCATAAATTTTTGATCCAATTGTGTTAATTAATGTATCGGGATCCCAGAGGTTCTTTTTAACAAACTGTAAAAAAAGGCTGCCTATTCAATTTCCGTTTCGATATTGTCCGTCCTAAAAATCGGTGGTAATCTGAAGTTCTGACTGATCTGTTCATCATAATGAAGCAGAAGTCAAATTTGCAAGAAATGGTAACAATATTAACTTTCTTCAAATGTTAATCAGCTCGGCTAATTATGGTCATCTTTTTAAGGCCTGGGAATCGACAAATGATAGTTTATCATCAAAACACAACAATCACCTATGTGAGTGTGTATGTAAACTTTTAATGATAAAAAAACATTTGTCGGTTATCAGATGCTAAAGATGACCATAATATGATAGCGGATTTTTATAATAATCGATATCTGAAATGTCAAAACGTTTCCAGTAATGAGTTTGGGGTCAAATTTGCACATAATGGTTTTATTGCGGCACCTTGAATTTATTTAGTTTGAATTTAAAAATCGGTATCTTAATAAAAATCGGTATCTTAGGATCCAAGGGGGTTTTTCATAACAATTTTGAGGTAGGTACAAAAATTGAGAAGCTATCACATCTAAAATTTCTAGAACTTTGATTTAATATTGATAAAAATCGATACCGAGAAGATGAAAAGTTCTTCATATGGAACTTGAAGTCAAAATTGCCATCTTGAATTTAGGTCTTAAGTTTAATACGACCGTGATAAAAATTGATAGAACGCGGCTAAAAGCACCATCCGCCACACATAAATCGGTTAAGGCAAACGCGAGATAATCGCGGGAAAACATTAACACGCAGTGAATAGATATTAGAACGCGGGCGAAGCCACAGGTAACTGCTAGTTTAATATAACATTTAGGGTAGAGCATGTACTCACACAACACAGGTTCCTCACTGGCCCCGTCTCCATCCTGCAGCTCGGGCTCCACTGCGGGTTCTTCCTCTAAATGAAACAAACACAACACAGATGACTATCAGCATTAAATAAATAAATAAATCTAGACATTCATTGTGCAGTGAATTAACAGCTAATGGAATAATTTTGCGTGAAATAAAATAAGTACGCAAAACTAAACAAAACACCTTTGATTTGAATGGAAGTTTTCCAATCAATGGACGGGCTTTGCTACCTTTGACGCGGTTCTCTCCCTTCAGCCACGTCAACAGCCTTGCCTGGCAGCCCTGCACTTGACGCTTGAAGTCGCTCGCGTCTCGCAGGCGGCCCACGCACATCCTACAGATGCCGCGCGAGCCCGAGCCTTCCAACAACATCTGAACATAAAAATATGAAATTAAGGCCAGTAACGTATATTTGGATAACCACTGGTACAAATTAAAAAAATAGAATTCCTAACTTCAGCGTAAGTTGAATTAATTTAAGGAAGATGTACGAACATGTATATCGAAGCACTGCTCGAGCATGTCGGAATATATCTCCGTTATGCCGAGTTGCGTGTACGGCGTCGTCAGGTCCTTGTCCGGAGCACGCCGCAGGCAGCAGCAACATGCATGCGTCACGTCCATCGTCCGTCGCTAATTATTTCTAAATTTATATCGCGTACTTCCCGGCAACAATAAAATAAATCGTATTGCGATTGATTATGAAAAAATGACGACGCCAATCGCCATTCATCTCGTCTCTCGTCTCGTCTCTCACCACCCTCACCACAGACTACTAAGCACTTTACTTTGTTTTTTTTTTTCTTCGGCCTTCGCCCGGTTTGTGCATTTGGCCCGAGGGGCCGCACATAGTGTGCCACTAAGAGGGATAGACATAGTCACTTACTACTAAGACGAAAGTGCCACACAGGCACTTAGTGACGTATTCAACGCATTTGTCTGGCACTTACATTTAGCATCTGATGCACACACACACAAAAAATAGTGGCACAGTGATAAGGACGGACGATTATCGTTCCTTTTCACTTCCACTAGTAAAAAGTTTCATAAGACCATCCCTTTCGTTCTTGCTATTATTATAACGTTGTCAAATCCATATTAATCCTACATTCATGATTTGGCCCGGGTTACAAAAACGGGGAAACGGGATAGATTTACGGAAAAGGTAGAAACGGAATTTGGAAAAGGATATAAATATAAAAGATCAGTGGATAATGGGATAGATGGATGAAAGTATGCGTTATGCAAATATACAGCGTCTATGTTTAATATTACCTCAAATTTAAACCAGATGTAGGCATTAGTGTTCTGAACTCATATTGCATAATAACAAATCTTAATTAAACTCTTTTTTTTCCATATAAAATAATACAGCAAGCAATGTATCGCTACTTTGTCTGAATGGCGATGGCATGACGTCACAACTGACAGTTCAAGTGATAATGATAACGTTTAACTGCTGGCAATAATAAAAAGCCGACATTCGTTTAGTGTAAGTTTTTAATATTAAAAATAAAAATCATTACGATTTACACGTCTGGCGTACCTATTTTCCACATGTCGTCCCTGAACTTCGCTGCAGGTGACACAGCGGCGTAACAATGATTGTCGTACCTTCTCCATATCAACTTGCTGGAGATTTTCAATCACATCTCTAAAATCCTTACTTCTCTCTGAACAGGAACATGTCTAACATTTTCTGGTGCTATGACTCTTCCTGTAATAGGAACATCTTCACGAACTCGCTGTAATGCACGAATAATAACGCGAGGGTCCTGCGGTGCCCTACGACCTGGAAATCGCTCCCTGTATAAAGCTATGGCTCGCCGCCCACGCTGTCCAGTTTCGCCATAAATTAAAATCATATCGGCTAGTTCCCGAGAACTAAATATTGATGCTCTTGGCATTGTATGCAGAAGTTGATAACACCGATTTACAAGTTTACAAGACAATCCAATGAAGACAATCTACGTCAAACAAATTAGTTTTTTTTGTAATTTACTTTGACAGCATTTGTTCTTACCATTTTGTAAAGAGTTTTTGTAATCAGCCTAAAGCTGAAATTAGTTATCATTAGGTTGGTAAATTGTATTATACCTTAAAATTTAATCAATTCGGAATGAAATAAATACTTCTTGAAGATTTTTTTATTCACCAAGCTAGCCATTTCTGTGGTAGGTATCGACTATCCGCTTGAAGCATGCTTGAAGTGTGTCATCAACGTTATCATGTCAATTACATGTTGTTTATTTACTGTAAAAGGTAGTAATTTAACAGTAAAATCATGAGTTTCATAATCATGACAATTATTACAGAATAATTTAAAGAATGTGGTAGTATGAAATGAAAATTTATGTCATTTATGTGTTTTGTTTGGAGTAAAACATTTGTTTTCTAATAAAATGGTAAGTGGATATTATTTTCTAATAGGAATTCCTTGTCATTGTTTGGCTAGTAATAATATCAAAACATGTTTAATAATTATTTAGTTTTGGCTACGAAATAGTCTCACGGACGAAATACGTAACGATAATTATTAAACAATACTAGACCCTTCTCTTCTAATGTCACATTAAGTAATACGCAATGGACGCAATACATTGCTGCTCGAAAAAAAATCAAAAATTAATTACGTCTCAATGGTTATGGCTAACTTAAAATTACCTTGCAATATCTGTTCATAGTACTAAAACCTACGCTTGGTACCGGTTTGAGGTAATATTAAATATACACGCTGTATATGGGCTTAAATTTTGATGTTATTAAGATGTTGTACGAACTCTAACTGGGTATATCATTTAATATACACGGTGCTCGTGAGCATTCCGAAAGATTTTAATGCTGGATTCCTGACCACATTTAGAGTCTTTAATGTTATATAAAATTTCCTGGGTCGCGTTTTATAAAGTTACAATTTACAATTTCGCTGTTTGCCTCTCTTTCTAGCCAATATGTGCATGCGTTAGAGAGGCAAACAGCGAAATTGTAAATTGTAACTTTATAAAACGCGACCCTGGATTCGGCTTGGTTTCAGAGATAATCAACCTTTTTTTGAAATAAGTTTTTCGACGTAACTCGTAATTTAACTTCTTTATGATTACAATGCCACCACAATTTGTTCTAATATTACCACACCTTTTGCCTGACAATCAAAAAATACGAATAGACTTGACGAAATAACCTGTATCTAAAAAAACAATTGAAATAAATAATTTAAACAAATTGTTGTTGTGATAAAAAGTACTGGAAATGTTATGAAGTATTCAAAAAGACTAAAAAAAAGAAAAAAACTATTTTTTTTTGGTGGAATTGACTTTTGGTCTCATAATATTTTATGTTTATTTTGATGCCTAGAATGCACAGTTAAAATCTTTCGCAATGCTCGCGAGCACCGTTTATTTTTGTTTTTCAGCGAAATCACACAGTATACATCTTAATCCGAGGGGCCGCACATAGTGTGCCACTAAGAGGGATAGACATAGTCACTTACTACTAAGACGAAAGTGCCACACAGGCACTTAGTGACGTATTCAACGCATTTGTCTGGCACTTACATTTAGCATCTAATGCACACACACACAAAAAATAGTGGCACAGTGATAAGGACGGACGATTATCGTTCCTTTTCACTTCCACTAGTAAAAAGTTTCATAAGACCATCCCTTTCGTTCTTGCTATTATTATAACGTTGTCAAATCCATATTAATCCTACATTCATGATTATAAATTATAAATATTAGATGTCATATACCAAAGAAAAATTCGTCCGTCCTTATCACTGTGCCACTATTTTTTGTGTGTGTGTGCATTAGATGCTAAATGTAAGTGCCAGACAAATGCGTTGAATACGTCACTAAGTGCCTGTGTGGCACTTTCGTCTTAGTAGTAAGTGACTATGTCTATCCCTCTTAGTGGCACACTATGTGCGGCCACTCGTTTATAATCCTTTGATTTTTGACGCGGTCCAAATGACCGACAAAAAGCGGAGACCTAGGCGCGAAGGCCCGAACAGTATGCGAAATCGATACCACACTCGCGTTCGCGGCTTCGCGCCGTGATTCGCTTACGAGTAGAGTACACTATTATGCAATTTACTCTATGGAGTATAGCGCGGTTTTTAAGCTGAAATAGAATTTTGTTCATAAAATTATGCCTATTGTACAATTTGTAGACCATTTATGTAATTTATATAAAGTTTTATGTTTAGATGAAAAAAAAAGATATTATTGCCGATAAAATATTTTTACTAAAAATATACAAGTTTCTAATGTAAATACATACACACACTGTAAGTACACTTTTTTTAGGAGTGCAATATAGTTTTAAATAAATCAATAATTTGGGTAATCATGTAGTAAACAAAAATTATAATAGTGTTATTTGAGTACAGTCGACTTAAAATGTTGTCTAGCACAGACAACCTTTTTTGTTGACTGTACTATCAAAAGCTATACATTTTACTTATGTATTACATATTTTATCATGATTTTGAAACCTTAATTCACTCGGGAACTACTTATGTGCAAATGAGTGGTTAAACAACGTTATGTTATAAATAACAGACAAAAAAAGTTGATTCATCCATATAAGTACTTAACATGCTGTTTGCATACAGTCTCAGGCACTGGCCAGGCTATAAAATAATTAGGAACACACATGATCCTGGCAACAACAAAGCCTAAATACTAATGGAGACCCCACGAAAAACTCCTTTCTAACATCCTCCCATAAGGCTTTCTCTAAACCAGTTTGAAGTGCGCCATCTTTCTTTCTCTTACATGACGATGCTTCGTCACTCGAATCTGAACTTCTTTTTGAAACTTGTTTTGGTTTACCGAATTCTATATCTATTGGTGACACGGACCAAAAATCTTCTATAATTTCGGCGTCTTCGAGAGTTGGAGTGGTATTTTCTTCAGTTTCAACGCTTTCGTTTTCTAATTCTTCAAGAGTAGTAATTCCATTGGACTCTGAAGACGCGTTATAAGGCTTATCTGCACCTAAAATGATATTATCGAATTAAATGGTAGTTTTTAATATATATTTATTTTCAAAACTACAATTTATGTACATAGATTAAATCTAACTAATCTATTTAACCTAACCTATATGAAAGATTGGCCCTTGTGACCATTGTACCGGGGATGCTGGCGGCATTTCCTCGCTGTATCGCAAACTGATGCGTTGTGCGAGGAAATCGCCAGCTCTATTAATAAAAATATAATAAATTGAATAAAGATCAAATCGGTAGGTTAACAATCAAAGAATAGGTATAATACTCTAAAGAGTTAACAATGTTACAGACAGACAGACGGAGGCCGCTCCTCATGTACTTTTTCAATGCAGACGACAAGGGGTAATTTCTTATGGGGGCTAATTTCTTTTGTCAGCCTCCGTAGTCTAGTCGGTAGTGACCCTGCCTACGAAGCTGGAGGTTCCAGGTTCGACTCCCGGCGAGGGCATTATTTGTGTATTTATTTATCACAAATATTTCTTCCTTCGACGTTGACTTATCATTCCCAGAAATGTATGGAATAGCTGATTTTTTTTCGATTGCTGCTGTTCCATACATTTCTGGGAATGATAAGTCGACCATTAGTATGGAACAGCTGATTTTTTTTTCGATTTCCGACGGTTGGTTCCATAGTAAAAGTTGTTCATTATGAGCAACAAAATCGCCCTGCCGCGGGAAAACAACTACTAGAATATCGTCGCCTGGTACCCACATCACAAGCCTTTATTAATTTTTTTTTCGGACTTCGAAATCAAACTTCGGAGGGCCACCTGTACTGAAAACGTCCTACAAATCAAGTGCGAAAGGGAAATTCGTAACTTGTATCGAATCAATACACTCCTTTCAGTTAGGTCGTGTTTTAATTTATCGCCACTTTCGAACTTAATTTTTTTCACACTTCTATCGTAATGTACTAATTTGGTACGGAACCCTAAAAACAAACCATTTGCCTTCACAACTTACTTTTTATAGCTTCAAGTGCAGGGCTATCTTGCGGTACTACTCCTTGCCACGATACGTCTTCATCTTCATTCTCTCTGGCCTCTCTCATCTCCTCTACAGACTCCAAATCGATTGATTTCTCGGAACTGTGAGCTATTGGTTCCAAATTGTCTAACGAATCATCTGAACTATGAAAGATAAATTTACGAGCTTTGCTTGAAAATATTCCTTTTCTAACAGCGTTTTCAAAGCAGTCTTCGTCGTCGTCTACTCCATCTTTGTTCCAGTTTACTGTTTCTTGAGCATCCGTTATTTCAGCATTTTCAGTTTCGTTACCATAGTTGTTATCTCTTTCAAGTTCACTTATTTTATCTTTCTCTTTTGTTTCCTTTTGGTTTTTATCAATTTCGATAGCTTTTACAACATGTGTTTCAAGTAATTTATCGGAATCGATGCTAATTCTTGTAAGCTCACTGGCAGTTAGTAGCTTTTCTACGTCTATTTCTGGTTCCAGAGTAGTGTTATCTTCTTCGTCAAATTCCTCAGCGTCCTGTGACGTACGATTATTATTTTCACCTAGTTGACGGAATATAGAAAATCAATTTAAGTAATTGTAATTTACTAAGCACTGCACATAAATATTTTTTTAATTTCAAGTTCATTTCAAGAAAATCTAAAATTAGTCAGCACACCCCTTCAGACGTTTTCATATGAAATGACTCTATAGTATCGATAACAAGTGTCAAATCCACAGCGCAGGCTTCGTCACAAAGTGGTTTAGAGTTGAAAATTAAAGTGGAAACTTTCATTGGATTATTCCGAAAATTTCCGGACTAAAACGAACTGTTTGGAATGAAATGGGATTTAATCCGGAAATTTCCAAGGATAATTATGTGTTTTTGCTACTCACCAGAAGTTTCCACGTCAACGCTTTGACCAGAGAATCTCTTGCCAAAAGCTTGAGGGCCGAACACTATTCTGCCGAATTGCAGCAACCTCGGTATCAGCACCGGGCTCCCACCATCGTACTGAGCTGTCCCCTCTGTGTGTATTTGCGCGGTTGCTGTCGATATTCTGTGACAATTCGGATTTGAATCTTCTGAAATCGACTGAGCTTCAATGATTTCAGATTCATCTAAAGCTTCGTTTACAGTAAAATCAATATCTTCATTCGCGCTTAGTTGATTATCATTGACCGTTTTCTTATCATTAAGTTGAATATTAACGTGAAATTCACTATCAGCTTCATTGGAATTCGATCTAGATTCAATCGATTGAACGTTTTCCGTGTTCTCATCTTTAGCACTTGAAGATTTCTTAGAGTCATCAATAGAATCATTATATGTTGCACACGTATCTATTAGTTTGTCGCCATCTTCCCTTATGCGTGATTCTCTTGTCCTTATTTCATCATCACCTGTATCATTTATTGATTCTATCAATTGTCTTTGATTTTGATTTACTATTGAATCATCTAGATAAGACACTGCCTCTTCATCAGATAGTAAGTTTCTTGCTTCGGTATCTTTTCCTCCATCGACATTTATCATGAAAGTGCTAGCCATACTTCGATTTATTTCAAAATCAGAGCTATCATCATCATCCTGACCTGAAAAATTAAAACTTAATTTAAAAGTTTATGAAAACTTAATGAAACTACATACTTAGAGTGTGACCACTCAAAGGACCATGGGCAATATGGAACTTTTTCCCAATGTCAACAGAGCTAAGAGTTTATATTGATTTAAACTTTCACGATTATCACTCATATTTTAAAGATAAACGGGTCTTAATCGAGTAAACTTACGTTTAATTATATCCTGACGTTTCGGGCATGACGTTACACCCGTGGTCGCAGGCAGACTGGCGAGAGAATGTATCAACACCTTCGAGCTGCGCGGGTTTTTCGAACTACCCGCACTTGATCTTGAGTATTCACTTCTAGGCTAGGGTTGTCACTAGGTCTACACACAACACTCACAACATCCAATGGCTTTAAAATGGATATTTCACCACTCTTACATTTGTAAATCACAGGATTCTACGCGGACGAGATTCCTTGCCCCTCATTTTGATTAAAATTCCGATGTTTCTTAATTTCAATAGCTTCACGTACTTTTCGGCTATGATGTATACGCTCGGTTGAGAGGACTTTCGGGTTATGGAGCTCAATCCAGTGGTTAGGTCCGGACTCCAACAAATGCTCGGCCACAGCAGACTTATTCGTTTGACGCTTTTTAACAGCCGTAATATAATGTTCCTTGAATGGGTGTAACGTCATGCCCGAAACGTCAGGATATAATTAAACGTAAGTTTACGCGATTTTTTTTTTTTTTTTTTTTTATGTTGGCACAACAAAGTGGCTCCACTCCACCTGATCGTAAGTGAAAAGTAGAGCCCAAATCGCGGCGGCAACGAACAATTAAGACCCGTTTGTCTTTAAAATACGAGTCAAAGTATCAAAGACTCATCGTGATTGTTCAGTGCCAATTCTAGACCCAGTCCGGATGGCTTACCATTTACCAAGAAATAGTATTCGGTAGTACATAAGGTACTACCGGATACTATTTCCTACCACCTCATCCTTCGTGTTCTAGAGCATTGTAGAATGCCGGCGTCCCGTCTTGGTTCAGGCCGGTTATACCCGCTTAGACCCGGTCTTTCAGCTTACCAAGAAAGAGTATCCGGTAGTACCGCCTCATTCTGCGCTCTAGAGCGTCGTAGAATGTTGGTGGGTCGTCGTGGCGATTAGGTGCCGGTTCAACTATCAAATCCGGTAGACTACCGGTGCTGTCCGGGGACGAACGTTCTTCTTCCGGGATTGGGGATAGTTGGAATCCTATTGGATAATTACTAATTAGTATAGGTATTAACTAAGCGTATGACGCAGATGTAACGGATGTGCTTTAACGGAAGCGGAAGCAGAAGTTTTGAAGTCAAAATCAAAGTCAAAGTCAAAATATTCTTTTCCCCTCACTAGCTCGTAAAGCGCTCGTTTATCGTTTAATACGAGCGGGTAAAAACGCTTTTTACACTCTTGTGAATAAAGTAATTTGACATTGCTCTAATTCCTATAGCCCCCTACTGCCTAGTATAAGTGGATCTGTATGACCGTAGTAAACATGCGCAATCGGAGCTCACATGTTAAATTGGTCGTTCTCATGGGTGACTTTGTAAGCCATTGGCTATATTTAAATTCCAGAAGTAACTCTATTCTACGATACGTTATGACATTGAGTTTTAAATGGTTTCTTTAAGTTAATTTACATTTGGATGAGATTTGTAATCATATTTCCTCGCGATAGTGAGGGGAAAAAAGTTGTATTACACTTGGCGGCAAAGTTTGTTCAACTCTCGTGCCTTGAGACCTTCGCAATGCTCAAGATTCCAGTTTTTGAACCACTCGCTACGCTCGTGGCTCAATTTTGGAATCTTTCGCTAGCTCAGGTCTCAATATTGGCACGACAGTTAAACAACAACTTTGCCCCCTTGTATAATAAATAACTATTATTCAATTAGACCCAGCAACGAGCGCTTTTGAATCGTTAAACTAAACAGCCAATGAGAGAAAAAAAACTACTTCCGGTTCTAACCCTACACCACTTCCTGAGAAGAATCCGGCAAGAAACTCAGCGAGACTTTTTTTTCAAATAATAGTTTTGTAACATCTTACAGCTATCATGCATTAATTAAAAACGAAACATAAATTTGATTTAATATAAATGCAGGTATAGTAGATTAACTAGAGATGAAGTCTCTAATAGTCAGGATAATTATATAAATGTAATGAATTTAGTTAAACGGAAGCAGAAGCGGAAGTGGCACCGAAACGGAACCAGAAGCGGAGATCGAGTGAGAGCTAAAGTAGACAAGATGTTAAGGGTAGGCAGAGAGATGGCAAGTGGAGAAATGAGCGAATGACAGGTATAAACCTGTTGGTTTTGGATGTACGCCGTTCATGTCTCACCGCCACGCTAGGCTCCGACATCCGCTATGACTTCTGTTTTAAAAATAACAGAACCAGAACAGAAGCAGAAGTAAAACAAAACGGAAGTTCCGCAGAAACAGAAGCGGATTTAGAACTCCGTTACATCCCTAGTATGAAGTACAATCGCGATCGATGGCGACTGCTAACATAGCTATTTAAGTAATTTTATAACTAACACTATACCTAGTTAGCTACAGATTTTTATAGTCCGAAACAAAAGTACATTGTGCATCAAGGGAGGTAATTACGGAATTACGAGTGTGTTAGAGTGGCTTTTATGACTCGAGTTAGTATTTCACTTACCGACCGTGATGCATACAATGTTTTTCATCACATTTGCCGACAAAAAAATTAGTTTTAAGACATAATATTATTAAATGACGTACTGACATTTCTATTACTCCCTTGGAATTTCACTTCTCTATTACTCCCGCTACGCACGTAAGCAATGAAGCGCTTAGGCAGCAAGTGTGATGAAAATAATTTTTATTTTATTTTAGATTTATTTATCAGCAGGTAAATGGCCATAGTCGCCACGTTGGCCAAGCGGGTTGGTAACATAAAGAGTTATTGTCATCTTAGATTGTAATTTATATGTATTTCAGTGTTCTGTTATCTTAATCTTTGTGCAGAGTACCTAATACAGGGTGTAAGTCTAATACGGGCGAAGCTCTTAACGGGTGTTAGTTTACGACATAATAAGTACATTCAAATAAGGGCTTGTCCATTAATCACGTCATACTGTAGGTATAGGGGGAGGGGGGGGTCAAGAAAAAATCACCAATTATCACCATAGGGGAGGGGTATCATCGGACAAATCACGTGTAATTTTTTGTTACTCTCTGCTGAACAGCATACTTCTTTTAAAACATAACGAGATGTCAAATCCTGAACTGAGTTTTAAAATTTCACGGACATTTACCGTACTTTGCAAAAAAGTTTTTTCCCATCACGTGTGCATAAAAGTACGTAAATTGAAGTGTTATTAAAAGGACTATTTAAGTTGGCAAAAAATTACACGTTATATAGGCTAGGGGGGGGGGGGGGGGGGGGTTCGGAAAATATCACCAAGTATCACCATGGGGGATGGGGGGGTCTAAAATAGGCCAAAATCGTATGACGTGATTAATGGACAAGCCCTAACTTTTACTTAAAATTAGAGCAACAAAATTTTCCATACAAAATAATTCGGCGCGCAATGTAGAGCAACATACGCGAGTTAAGCACTCGATGACAGCTAATTTCAAAAGCAGATGACATAACTGCCATATCAACAATAACAAATGTTCGTACCTACATTGCTGCTCCGATAGTCTTAAAAAAATTCTGTGGGGTCATAATTAAGAGTAACTTTAAAAAAACCTTGTAATCCATGATTACACTAATGAATCCCATGCCTGGTTTAATTGTTCGTCCGTATTAGACTTACACACTGTATATCGTAGTTTAAGATTTAATTGGCCGCAACGCCAACAAACTGTCTCACAGTTTGGCGAAAAATAAATTTAAGGTACAATGTATCTGTTTTTCTTAATTAAGAAATAAAAAAATAAAATAAAAAATCGCGGTAGTCTGTCCACTATGATGATGCTGCCGACAGTAATGCCCATCATCAATCTTCTGTAAACGAATATTCGGCCACGTCCATCCTTTAGTCGACTCTTACGAAACCCACGGGAATATTTTCGGTGGTGCCAAATATATTCTTACTACCGTCATCACACGGTTATTTTTGGGTATTTTAACGGAAATACCATTGTCATGGTGAAAGAGTACAAAGTCATTGAGTAAGGGTTGATTCGGACCGGAATGGCTGCGGCCGGCAGCGACGCGGCTATCCCTTTCATTGTGAAGTAATTTTAGACTTTATCTACATATTAAAAAATATCAGTATCGCGGGAAATACTCGAAAAGGTCGCGCGGTGCCGCTGGGCGGCGGTGGTTGCCTGCGATGACGCGAGGCGACTCGTGGCACCGCGTGGCCGTCGGCGGCATCGCGCGGCTGTTCTGCCAATACTCACACCCGCCGGGCGCCCATGCAAGCGGCCAATAGGAGGCGGCAAGTGGCCGCTGGCGGTGACGGGAGGCCAGCGGCCATCAGCGGCCTCGGCGACGACGAGCGACGAAACAAGTCAGTCGCTGCCAGCGCTGCCACTCCGGTCTGAATCGGCCCTAAATAGACTTACCAGGGTTCACAAGGAAGTTCCTTATTAGATACCTCTTCGTCCTCTCCCATCGATCCGTGTAAGGAGCCTGCATTTTTCTTAATATAGTTGTACTAACTTAACGAGTATAACAATATAAAAAATAGACGAACGAAATGTCGAACTTTGCTAGTGAGATTCTTTTATTGTGGGTATGGATAAGTAAATTAAAGTTTAACATAGGGTATGTATGTATTACGAGACTATTTAGAAAAGATCCCTAGCATAGTACTATTTATTTGAAGTCACAGGATGGTCACAGGTAAGTTGAAGACGGTTATTTGCTACTCACTACTAGATGGCTACAAACGTAGGAATAAAACAAACGATTTTTAGGCTAACTCAAATAGCACGGTCAATGATTAAAAAAAAAGTAATTGTCAAATACATGTCAAATTGACTTTAATTTATTGACTTGACTTGTCTTGTATCTTACCTTGCTCGCTTACTCGGGCACTGTCCCAAAATTGGTACAGAATTTATTAAAAACCATGTCTTTTAAGCAAGATTTGCGACAATTACTAAAACCCTATTATTGGGTCAACATTTTACTAAGTATTTCATACGTTACGGCCAAAAGAACTGGTATTATTTGCAACTACTTGTTCCCTGATGTAGATTGCGAGTTGGATAGTCGCGAAACGGAAATCCTATTTTTCCTAATTATTGTCGTAATGTTGAGGACACGCAAGGCGGGCAGTGTGACGATGGTCAATTATTTGTCATCGTCGTTCGTGTATACTAAAATAGCGAACCTAATTCTTTGGTTTTACGCCGATATCAGGTACGTACTAGTTATAAGTGAAAATAATTGCATTTAAGGACTAACTAGACTGAGCCTCTAGGCGATTTAAAGCTAATTGCACTTTTAACTCTGTGGAAGCTTTTTACAAGTTTTTATTCAGTTTGTTGCGTGTAATCAGCAAGGTTTTTACAAACGCCCGTCATTTTGAAAACAACCCTATTCCGTACAGTAGAGACTTCATTATTTTATTATTAACATATTTTGTTTTATAGGTTTTTTCTTTCATGTTCTACGGGTATATTAGTTACCCATGTATTAATTAGTTTAACTACTAGCAATAGTGCTGGCCATGCTGCATCCACAGCGGAGGACATCAAAAGCCGCAAATATGCAACCCTCGGCAGTGGCTACATGTTTGAGGCGTTTGGTTCAAAACGCTGGGGCCTTGGGGTCCCAATGCGCGTCATCTATATAGAGATACAGCCTCACTCCTAATAGATGCCGCTGGTGACCAGAAGGCTGGTCAATATTTCGCTCAGCGAATAAGCATTGCCATACAACGTGGCACACTGCCCATTGGCAGCAATTTGGGAGAGATTTTTTATTTGTCCTTTAATATGGTTCCTTTAATTTATATATATATTTTTTTGTATTATTAATTAAACTTAATAAATTAGTTTAACTACCTATATCCTGACGTTTTAAACAATTCATAGAGTTTGTGGCCTATGAATGTATCAGTATAGTACTACTACTAAAAATACCCATAGAATACTAGAAATCATTATTTGAGTATTATATGTATATCTGGTACCGGTAACTATAAAAATCTGTATCAATATTCAAGACTTCAAAACCAAATTTCAACTAATTATTTGATAGATTAATCATTTAATCAATTTTGGAATCTTGTCCATATTATTATGAACAATGACACCCATTTCCCTGATCTCTGGTGATTATAGAAGTGTTTTTCCATCATTCTGTATACGGAAAAATAATAATATTGAGTATTGCTTGGTAAAACCAAGTTGAGATAATTGTTTGTTGGAATGACAACCTCACTTAAGGGTCATATCATATATTTCGTATTTTTTCATCGAAGCCGAGCCATCTGGCAGCGGGCTTGAAGCGGTGGCCAGTGCCTCGAATGCACATGCTTGTAGCGCGTATTACTGCGACATTAATTCTCGCTCGAAGCCAGCCTAGGATGGTACTTAAGGAGCGATTCCAGCGTTCAGATATGGTTTCTGCCATGTGTTTGGTAAAGTCATATGTTTCGTATTACTAAAACTGGCATTGTTTTTGCATAACAATGTTATATTTTCACAGCAGTTCTAAACATAGGTCTTCATTAGCAGTGTTTTAACTATCTTGCTAATTATTGTAACAACTCCTTGAGATATTGTCAGTAACATGCCACTATGACTAGAATGCTACATAATGCTTTACAGTATAATATCAACCAGAGTCTTTTATTTATTTAAGCCTTTTTATTCTTTAATACATAATACATTACTCTTATATAAATACATTATTCTTATTCTTAATACATGCAAATTAATGTAAAATGTACAATTCATTCTTAATTTAAATAATTCTAATAAAATTATAAAAAAAAAACTTTTCACAGAATGCACGTTTAAAATTACAATCATAAATAAATTTTAATTTTGTTATTATTTCTGGCTAGTATTAAAGACCTCTCGACGAGTATAGGCCTCCTCCATTTCTCTCCATTTTTTTCTGTCTTGTGCTAGTTTTATCCATTAGTTGTTGAGTCTAACAGTACATAATATTTATCAGCCTCTGTAGCCCATTTGCTCTGTAGCCAATTTAGGGGTTATGCATTATTAATTTCTAAAATTCGTAAAATATATGACACCCTACTGTCCAACTAGCGCGTTCGTTTCGAACTGTCAGTGCCACCCCGGGGAGTACATCAGTAGGGCCTCACGGCAAGCGGTGACGCACGTCGCGCACTCGCGAATGTTGTTCATCGAATATCTACGTACTAATTCGACCGCTCTTAGAGAATTGAACAATGAATAAGAATTTGTGGTGACCCTGCCTGTGAAGCTGGAGGTTTTAACCTCCTAAGACCCAGTGAAATTCGCTTAGTTTTTGAATTTAGTACTTTCTCTTCATTAATAAAAGATCAAAATAAATTTTGGAATATGTACAAAATTTTGTACATAAGGACTTTGGAGGTTAAATTGCACAGGGGAATGGCATTATTTGTGTATTATCACAAATAATAATAATTGTTTATTCAGTAAAACATTGTACCTACATTTTTTTTTCTCTTAAGGACTAGAAAAAAATATAGGTTCCTTGCTTGTGGCTGTATATGTCTTTACGTATCTATCTATTACTGTTGCTGGTACCCACATCACAAGCCTTAATTGACAATGTTTCAAATTTTTCGATGTCCCTAAATCGAAAACCATTTCGAGATATACTCATGTAGATCACAAAAATACATTTAATTTTTTTTTTCGCATGATTTTTGTTAAAAAAATTTAAAAACAGTTTAAAGGGGAAGTGACGTCACATAGCTGATTCAGAGCTGCCACTATAACCAAAAAATCTTGTGGTCGGAATGACATTTGACACTTGTTACCGTTTTTCGTCGTTGTCTTACGTGTATGAAACATCACTTGTGACGTCATTTAGCTAATTCTTGACGTTTGTAACTTACGCTCTTTCTGCTTGAAGTAGTAATAAAAAGGGATTTTCGCACTAAGATAGCAATTTTTTTATATATTAATAAATACGTGTATCATTTAATATTGAGTTATTTCAAAACAAGCAATAAAAACTAGGACTAAAAAATATGAAATGCTGTCAATTGAGCTTACCATGGGACAAGGTCGAATTTTGCAAGATAAATAAATAAATATCTTGGGACATCTTACACATATCGACATTATCGACCTAGTCCCACGGTAAGCTCAATTAAGGCTTGTGATGTGGATACCAGGCGACTATATATATAATAGATAGATACATATAGATACTTAAATACATACACAGCCACAACCAAGGAACAAATATTTGTGATAAATAAATACACAAATAATGCTTTCGCCGGGATTCGAACCCGGAACCTCCAGCTTCGTAGGCAGGGTCACTACCAACTAGGCTACGGAGGCTGACAAAGACAAGATGTCCCGAGATTATTTTAATTCTAAAACTTACAGATACGGCCTCCCATACGGAGCACTGCTGATCCTGACAGCGCTCCTCTTCCCCGAACCGACCTACTCCGGGCCAGAGCACATCACCTACTTCCGAGGAGTCTCCACCCTGGACGACGAGCTCCGACACAAGAAGACCTGGCTGGTGTGCCTGTACGCGGCGTGGCACCCGGCCTGCGTCAACTTCGCGCCGGTTTTCGCTGAGCTGTCCGCTAGTTACAGCTTGGACAATTTGAAGTTTGGCAAGATGGATGTTGGCAGGTATGTGGGAATAGACTACTTGACCCATTTTTAAAGATTGTCTTATATTTTTAATCAATATCTGATTCTTCTTTTTCTACCTAACGTTATCCCGGCTTTTGCCAGGGTCCGCTTTCCTGCTACATTTCCTCCACTTTACGCGATCCTGGGCATCTTCTACTGTAAGCCCATTCACACTCATGTCAGCCTTCACGACATCTAGCCATCGCTTCTTTGGTCTGCCGCGGGGTCGGGGGCCGTCAATATCTGATTAACGGAAAAAAATATAAATATATTTTTTCACGACCTAGAAAACCGCAAAATTATAACTTAAAATTTAAACTTTCGTTACCGGGCGAAAACGATACTAGCCATGTTAGTGCTTAGATTATCTGTGGTGTGACGTCCCTCAAACCGAAAACAAACATTTGACATGTCACTTATGTTACGTCAATGTCACAGCAAAGCTACATACCTACATGTCCATGGCGAATTTCACTTGTATAAGATTCGACATGAAGTTAGTTTAAGATCCTATGACGTCACATCATGGCCGACACCGTTTTCAGAGTACGAAATTTTAAAAAATAAAACAAATTTTTCAATAAAAAAGATGTATCCATCAAACACTTTTAATACACCGTAATCGAATAATATTGATCTTTTCAATAAGTACTACAGAAAATAATATTTTTTTGTACTAAATTTGATATGAGTCAAGTAGCCTAATGCTGTATCTCTAAAGGCATTGCACGCGTGGCGTGTTGTAGCGAATGTAATTGTCATATTAAATGGCACACCGCGCATTTTAGCTTATGTAAACGTTATATTTAGACCCCGGATTGTTGCCGCGGTGACGTCACAATAGGGTGATTTGGGGAGTAAATGGAACAGTAGAACAAAATGACACTAGCACCAGACATACCACCACTACTAACGCCGGCTAGCGGCAAATAGCAGAAATAGATTAAGTACCGAAGTCCTCGCTAGATGGCGCGGACGACCTTTTAGATGGCGCTAACGTTTGTTCGACTTGGACTCCATAAGTAGCTTCGTTGATTTTTGTATTGTATCTCTTATCATCATTTTCATCAGAGATCATTTTGCTTGACTTACTGCCTGACTAGCAAATATTGTTATGTAGATACCCGGAGGCGGCAGCGAAGTACCGAATCCAAGATGGCCCGACCAGCCGGCAGTTGCCCAGCCTGTTGTTGTTCACCGACGGGGCGGAGTCCCTCCGACGTCCCCATCCCGATTCCCAGGGCAAGCTGCAGAAGTGAGTATTGCGAGGCGCGTCCCTCCGTCGCCACCCAGATAGGGAAGCATCCGAGACACTGCTGTTCTTGGACAGGGCGGAGTCCCTGTGTCGCTCCCACTCCGATTCTCAAGGCAAGCTGCAGAAGTGAGTATTGTGGGGCGCGTCCCCCCGTCGCCACCCAGATAGGCAAGCATCCGAGACACTGCTGTTCATCGAAGGGGTGGAGTCCCTGTGTCGCTCCCACTTTGATTCTCAAGGCAAGCTGCAGAAGTGAGTATTGCGAGGCGCGTCCCTCCGTCGCCACCCAGATAGGGAAGCATCCGAGACACTGCTGTTCTTGGACAGGGCGGAGTCCCTGTGTCGCTCCCACTCCGATTCTCAAGGCAAGCTGCAGAAGTGAGTATTGTGGGGCGCGTCCCCCCGTCGCCACCCAGATAGGCAAGCATCCGAGACACTACTGTTCATCGACGGGGCGGAGTCCCCGTGTCGCTCCCACTCCGATTCTCAAGGCAAGCTGCAGAAGTGAGTATTGTGGGGCGCGTCCCCCCGTCGCCACCCAGATAGGCAAGCATCCGAGACACTGCTGTTCATCGTCGGGGCGGAGCCCCTTTATCGCTCCCACTCCGATTCTCAAGGCAAGCTGCAGAAGTGAGTATTGTGGGGCGCGTCCCCTCGTCGCCACCCAGATAGCCAAGCATCCGAGACAGTGCTGTTCACCGACGGGGCGGAGTCCCTTTGTCGCTCCCACTCCGATTCTCAAGGCAAGCTGCAGAAGTGAGTATTGTGGGGCGCGTCCCTCCGTCGCCACCCAGATAGGCAAGCATCCGATTTGGACCCACCATCCTGACTCTAGTGCAAACTGCAGAATTGAGCATTGTGAGGCGTCCCCCAGGTACAACGAAATAGAAAAAAAATAATGAATGACACGAGTGACATTGACGTTGACAGATTCTTTTTTTCTGTTTCACTGATAGCGGACGAACGCATTAGGCTCCACTCATCCATAAAACTGCTCAAATGTCACCTCACTCACTTAATAAAAGATTATTAACAATTTATAGGAAATAAAAATAAAAGATCCGCATTTTCATGAACCTTAAGACGATGGCTATCAGGGGAAAATATAATTTTCACACCACCTATTCGAATAAGGGACTTTTCTTCCCGGCTAGCAGGGATCAAAGTGGCACTTTTCTGTTCAAGGACTTTCTATTGCCAGCCTAAAAAAATACAATGATATATGAAAATAAACAGTGCTTTCATAATTGATAAAAATTTCTTCAGAATCGATTATTTGCATAAATATTAAATATGTGATATATCTTTTATTTTTCTCATAGGTGGTGTGAAAAGCAGTATGTGTCACACGGTATCAAAATTATTTCGTCTTGGGAATTAACGCTTGAATCCTTCATTACGCTCAGGATTCCACTTTAGAATCCCTCGGTCGGGATTCAATTGTGGAATCCGTGGTTCCATTCTGGATTCAATATACGCCCACGCCGGAAATATACCATTTTGATCCCTTGTGACACAATCTACTAATTCATACCTTCAGAAAACTTTACATAGCCAATTACCTAAGCTAAGCATACACGAACCGTTTAAACTCACCATTTAATGATATTAATTTGTTAAACAGATTCCTATTCTCGAAGGATAACGTGAAGGCTGCATTCGACCTGGACGCCCTCTATCAGCAATGCAAGGAAAAACTCGCTGCTAAGGCCAAAGACAATAAGAAAACACAATAAATTACCTTTTGGACACCAACGACATATATTGGCACCGCAAATTCAACGCCAAAGACAGATATATAAGTCATGGTCCACAGAGCAATAGATACCGTCACGCATGTGCGTAAAGTTCTAATTCAGTTTTGACATTTTGTTGACGCGGCGTCTCAGTGACAGCTTTTGTATTTGACGTGGCGTCAAAAGGGTTAAATGGAATGGTATTTTGTGGAACAACTCAAAATGTTTAATTAATAGTTATTTATTATACAAGGGAGCAAAGTTGTTGTTTAACTGACGTGCCAATATTGAGACCTGAGACAGCGAAGATTTCAAAATTGAGCCAAGAGCGTAGCGAGTGGTTCAAAAACTGGAATCTTGAGCATTGCGAAGGTGTCAAGGCACGAGAGTTGAACAAACTTTGCCGCCAAGTGTAATACAACTTTTTTCCCCTCACTATCGCGAGGAAATTAAATTAACTTAAAGAAACCATTTAAAGCTCAATGTCGAAACGTATCGTAGAGTTACTCCGGGATGCTTAGCCAAGTTGCCAATCGCTAACGCTTAGTAGCGTATCGTAGTTTTCCCTCTCTACTCTATCACTCTTGTATATTAGTGTGACAAAGATAGTTGGCTGCCTTTCGTTTACGATTGACGATTAAGCGTTAGCGATTGGCAAGTTGGCTAAGCACTCTGGTACTTAAATAATAGCCAATAGCTTACAAATACACCAATGAAAATTGACCAATTTAACATGTGAGCTCCGATTGCGCATGTTTACTACGGTCATATAGATCCACTTATAGGCAGTAGTGGGCCATAGGAATTAGAGCAAAGACAAATTACTTTACCCACAAGTTGATAAAAAGCGTTTTCACACCACCTATTCGAATACGGGACTTTTCTTCCCTGCTAGCAGGGTTCAAAGTGGCACTTTCCTGTTCAAGTACTTTCTATTGCCAGCCTAAAAAAATAGAATAGAATGAAATATGAAAATAAACAGTACGTTCATAATTGATAAAAATTTCTTCAGAATCGATTATATGCATAAAAATTAAATATGTGATATATCTTTTATTTCTCTCATAGGTGGTGTGAAAAGCAGTATGTGTCACACGGTATCAAAATTATTTCGTCTTGGACGTTAACGCTTGAATCCTTCATTACGCTCAGGATTCCACTTCCACAATTGTGGAATCCGTCGCTCCATTCAGGATTCAATATACGCCCACGCCGGAAATATACCATTTTGATCCCTTGTGACACAATCTACTGTTTTACCCGCTCGTATTAAAGGATAAACGAGCGCTTTACGAGCAAGTGAGGGGAAAATATTATTTTGAGTTGTATTGAATATTAGATGTCATATAGAGAAGAAAAAAAGTATGGTCAAAGGCGCCTAGCCTTATAACAGATTGCATATACCCGAGAAATTCACCGGTGTCCGCTGGAGTGGTCGAGTGGTTTAGGCATCAGCGAAAGCTGAGAACGTAGGTTCAATTCCCACCTGGGGCGTTGGTAAACTTCGCTGGTTTTTTTACATTGGTATATGCTACGAACAAATAAAACATGGAAGCCGCACGCACTAGTAAATTGCCTTGCAAAAACTTGTCTTGAATTTTAGTTGACAAGTTTCACCCCCTCTTCAATGCGTCACGGTAATTAATTTCAATGTCAACCTATAAAAACATAACCGCCATTTAAAAATAGTTGTGATTGGTCCGTCAAAGTTTTGATTGGCTATATTCTATAAACATTTGTCGAAAGATGTTGCGCTGAAATAGTGTTAAGAAAATCGCTATGTCCTGCCCATCTTGGCTCAATTGAACAATTGGTTTTGGGGGCATTTTTGAGCTGGCGTTAGACGTCCATGTTATATATGGTCGCAGGGTATATGATATGATATTTGGATTGTTAGTATTAGAAATAAGTTAAATTATGAAATAGTCATTTTATTGTGCATTTTTGTATTTTAATATTTATTTTATGAATTTGTTTGTGATGTTTATTTTCTAGTGTTTTTGCTAATAAATCTAATTTGCCGATATGTATGTCTGGTTTTCATTACATAATTTACATATACAGGGTGATCTATGGGTCAGTATGGAGGTGTTCAAAATCATAACAGATAGCGAAATCTTGTCTTAGGAACCATGTGATCGATTTTAGTGAAAATAAAAACTGCATTCATACACTTACTAAAATACGTATACCTACTCGGCCCAGGAATCGAACCTGCACTTTTTGAAAAATAAAATTTCGTTATTTTCATTTGGATATCGGTTGTGTAGCTCTTAAATAGTAAATGTTACTAAGAAACATGATATCTAAAACTAATAAAATGCATTGTTTTTAAGCAATTAAGTTTTATTTTTCAATACTTTAGTGCCGCCGCCGGCCCTTTGACCTTGTATGGGGAAATTACAAACTATGAGAGATATAGGAATCTGTTCTTAGGAACTATGCCATTATTACGTATATTAAATCTAAAAACGAAGCCAAACTTCTTAAAAACCGATTTCGATATCCCTCATAGTTTTGTTTGTAACTTCCCCGTACAAAGTTAAAGAGCCGACAGCGGCACTGAAGACACTGAAGTATTGAAAAAGAAAACTTCATTGTTTAAAAACAATGTAATTTATTAATTTTAGAGATCATGTTTCTTAGTAACATTTGCTATTCATTAGCCATCGACATCAATATGGATTTTTTTTTTTCAAAAAGTACAGTTTCTGATTCCTGGGCCAAGTACACGTATTTTTGTAAGTGTATGAATGCAGTTTATCTTTTTACTAAAATCGATCTCATGGTTCCTAAGACAAGATTTCGCTATCTGTTATGGTTTCCAAACCATTTGAATTGATCACCCTGTATGCAGCCGTCAGTACATTAAAAAATATCTAGAGAAAACAGGAATGATATCGAAAATCCTTATTGCAAACAATAGCACAGGGAAAGATAAAATAAAACAAATGTTAAAGTATGTAATAATTATAATAACATCACTGACACCTCGTAAGCTTATAAATATTACCCGCAGCTTCATAAATCAATTCATCGTCCTTACTAAACGTTATTGCGTTTAGATTCCTAAGCCTTTCATTCGATACCGGATCTAAAGCGTACTTGTATTTATTATAAACGTACACCCCTTGCGTGGTCGTCACAAACGGAATGAAGTCTACATCCACAGTCATCCCATCCACTAACAAATCATCATGGACAGCTATCTCTCTAGTTCCTAATTTAAGTCTATGTAGCTTTCTATTCGCAGTAAAAAGCATATTATTATCATCATCTAAAACTATCTTTTCAACCGGTATACCTATCAACGCTGGCAATCTAAATACAACACTATTTTTAACTCTAAACGCTTCTCTCCGTTTTGTACTAAAATAGAGTACTCCTTTAAAGAAAATATCGTAAATATCGTGGAAAACTGGTAACTTTTCAATTTCTTTACGGTTTTTTAAAGACTTCACAGTGTATAAACCTTCTTTACCGCCAGCGTATACTACATTGTTAACTTGATCTACTGTCACGGACGACGCGTTTCGAATACCTTCTACCACACCAACTAAATTACTATTTAAATCTATATATCCTAGACTATAGCTTGGGTCTCCCACTCTGTTAAAAACGAAATACAGATTATTGTCGTTTCTGTTGAGAACGAGTTTCTGGATGTCTTTGATGCCTTCCTTGATGATGACGGGTTGGTAATAGTTGTTGTGGAAGGGGAGACAGAACTGCTGGAAGGTCTGTCCTGATGCTGAGCTGATGATGAAGAGGATGAGAAGCATTGTTCGAGCTGGAACAAGACATTTTATAAGTAAGTAAGTGTTTGTTTGTAAACATAGGTATCAAACGTTTTTATTTGAAAATACATAATTTATAAGTAAGAAACAAGGTACATGTATGGTAACGGTTTATTAAATAAATAAATCTGGACATCTTGCACAAATCGACCTAGTCCCACGGTAAGCTCAATTTAATGCTTTTGATGTAGTACTTAAGTAAGTACTAAGCGACGACATATACATATAATAGATAGATACTTAAATACATAGACAGGTTAAGGTTGACTGGTAGAGAATGTCTCATGGCATTAAGTTCGCCTTTTGTACGATAAGTTTTACTTTTGCCACGAACAAGGAACAAATATTTGTGATAAATAAATACACAAATAATGCTCTCGCCGGGATTCGAACACGGAACCTCCAGCTTCGTAGGCAGGGTCACTACACTCACTATGCTACGGAGGCTGACAAAATTGACGTTATTAATGCAATAATGACTTCCATTTGAAGAGGTAAGGTGGAAATACTAGTACCCGACGCTGTACCAATACTCGTCATTATAGCTTGAGTTGCCATCGATAAGATAAAATCAACTATTAGGGCATTTAAACGATGATTAATGTATGTACCGTTAATGCTTCATATACCAACTTTGAAATAATTAGCTTTATATCGAAATTATTTGCATAATTTAAAGACAGGCTGACGTTCATTAGGACTGAGTGTTAATATTTCCAATGTCCCAATATGTGACATTGAAACTTGTACTGAAGTGCCATCTATTGGGACTGCCAGCAAAAGCACCTGACGCTTACTCACACAATGGAGTTAACTAAGAAATTTTGCAATTTTGAGACATTTTGATATTGTCACCCTGTAAAATAAATAGGTATTATTTAACAAAACTAACAAACTCCTCTCCCAAAACACATGACAATACTTTATGTAGATTTATATAATGAGCAAAATATCGTGATTCAGATAAATATTCTCTGTTGATATGTTGCGCACTTCTTCTCACACTTACACCTTAATTTAAATATTAACTTAATGAATCATAACATAATAATCCGATTTGATATCTTAAAACCCCTAAAGATGAGAATAGTGACACGATACGATATTTATGGACGCCTCGTCCGTTCAGATATATCCGATGACAACTATAAATTCCCACGGTTCTTCATATTAAGTGTATTATGATTATATGATTAATAGATTAAAAACAAGTGGATGATATCCACGATGTTATCGTTATCCTATTGTCAATATACTCTTGACCGATAAGTACAGACAGAATATCGATGGCGTAATGTCTGTTCCACATGGGCCTATAATGAAAACAAACTGCCCCCGTTAGCATGCACGCAGTAACTAGTTTTTCCCCTCACTAGCTCGTAAAGCGCTCGTTTATCCTTTAATACGAGCGGGTAAAAACGCTTTTTACACACTTGTGAATAAAGTAATTTGACATTTCTCTAATTCCTATAGCCCCCTACTGCCTAGTATAAGTGGATCTGTATGACCGTAGTAAACATGCGCAATCGGAGCTCACATGTTAAATTGGTCGTTTCTCATGTGACTTTGTAAGCCATTGGCAATATTTAAATTCCATAAGGAACTCTATTCTACGATACGTTTCGACATTGAGTTTTCAATAGTTTCTTAAAGTTAATTTACATTTGGATGAGATTTGTAATCATATTTCCTCGCGATAGTGAGGGGAAAAAAGTTGTATTACACTTGGCGGCAAAGTTTGTTCAACTCTCGTTCAAAACTCGCTACGCTCGTGGCTCAATTTTGGAATCTTTCGCTAGCTCAGGTCTCAATATTGGCACGACAGTTAAACAACAACTTTGCCCCCTTGTATAATAAATAACTATTTAAATGTTAATTAATACCAGAACATAATTTGCTGTTGAATAAAGGCTGAGCTGCGAGAAAATAAAGCTTTCTTACGTATAATAATATATGAGTAACTATATAGCCTTCGTAGCCGCGAAGGCCGAAGGTCGAGCTTCGCGTAGGGCCGAAGGCCCGAAGGGTCCAACACGGGCGCGCCAGATCGCGAGGCCGAAGGCTGAGCTGCCAGAGTTCAGTGCTTCCATGCTTCGCAATGAAAACATCAAAACTGAAACATGAAAACTATCTGCGAAGGCCGAAGGCCGAGCTCCGCGTAGGGCCGAAGGCCCGAAGTGTCCCCCAGAGGCGTGACAGCTCGCGAGGCCAAAGAACGAGCTGCCAGAGTCCAGCGAGCGAGCCCACGAACCGAGACAAGAGTAGAAAATAATACAAAAACAATAAAAAAAATAAAAGAAAATAAAAAAAACATCTTCCCGGCCTCCACCTCAGTCGACAAAAAGAAATGCCCGCCAGGCCCTTGGGCCTCGCGCACAGAGCAAAAAATTAGTTATAGTAAATGCGAACTCTTTATTCAAAAGACTTCCTATAGTTTGACTGTTTTAAAATCCAAATTTGATTGTCTGACTCCTGGTATAAAAATAGTAGACAAATATTCACTTTGCCTCCTGGGTTCTCCTATTTTTGAAGAATCCTTTCCCGATTATATTTCTAAATTCCAAAATCACGCAAATCGTCTACTCGAAATTAGCCCTCATTATACTCTTGCGATTCTTAAGTTTTGTCTTTTTGTCCCTAAATTGACATACGTGCTCCGTTGCTGTCCGTTCTGGAAAAATATTAATTTATTAACACCTTTTTAGACGACTTAATCAAAATTACCATAGAAAAAATTCTAAATATTCAGCTAACGGAGCGTTCCTGGTCCCAAGCATCCCTCCCTATTCGCTATGGGGGTTTAGGGATACGAAAAATTTCATATGTGGCTTCTCCTGCATTTTTGGCGTCCGTCCACAGCACGTCTGATCTCACAGGAAAGATCCTAAGGGCTCTGCCTATTAACTGTGAGACTGCGGGTTTGGAGGACGGCAAAACTACATTCAAAATTGCTTGCCCTTCTAAAAATTTTCCTGACAACCTAAAATCACAAAGGAGCTGGGACAATGTGTATTGTGATCTAACATACAATTCTCTTCTAAACAGCTCTGCAGGTCCGGATCGTGCGAGACTTTTGGCGGTCGGAACCTGGGAAGCTGGTTACTGGCTGCATGCCCATCCTTCGGCTAGTACTGGCACTTTCCTGGATCCGGCCTCTCTTAGGCTCGCAACCGGCCTGAGACTCGGGGTCGCGGCATGTACCCCTCACTTATGCTGTGGACCGACTGGGACATCACGGACTAAGTTGTCAAAAAAGCGCAGGCCGTATTTCCAGACATGCGACGCTTAACGACGTAATCCGCAGGTCTCTTGCCACGATCATCGTACCTGCTCTTCTTGAGCCAACTGGTATTATTAGAGATGATGGTAAGACACCTGATGGTGTGTCTTTGGTTCCTTGGAGCTTGGGACGGATGTTGGTATGGGATGCTACTTGCGTAGACACCCTGGCACCGTCCCATCTTCAACGAACTACGTTTAAGGCAGTCGCTGCGGCTGAAAATGCCGAATTTTTAAAACGTAATAATAATAAATATAAGGGCCTCGGCAAAGAGTACGATTTTGTACCGTTTGGCGTAGAAACTTTAGGTTCTTGGGGCCCCAGCGCACGCAAATTGTTTGCTGAGATCGCGAAACGTCTGGTTGATGTAACTAAAGACCGAAGAGCTGGCGACTTCCTCGCACAACGCATCAGTATTGCGATACAGCGAGGAAATGCCGCCAGCATCCTCGGTACAATGCCACAAGGGCCAATCTTAGATATAGGTTAGGTTAAGTAGATTAGTTAGATTTAATCTATGTACATAAATTGTAGTTTTGAAAATAAATACACTTATAGGATTACAGCAAAATAAAAAATCATGCCCACTAAGAGTTGGGCAGATACCAAAAAAAATTTTGTATTTTTTATTCTACCACTTCTTCGGGGAGATTAATATTATTGATAATAATATGTATTGATGGTAAGAGACCTGATGGTGTGTCTTTGGTTCCTTGGAGCTTGGGACGGATGTTGGTATGGGATGCTACTTGTGTAGACACCCTGGCACCGTCCCATCTTCAATGAACTACGTTCAAGGCCGTAAAATGCCGAATTTTTAAAACGTAATAAATATAAGGGCCTCGGCAAAGAGTACGATTTTGTACCGTTTGGCGTAGAAACTAGGTTCTTGGGGCCCCAGCGCACGCAAATTGTTTGCTGAGATCGCGAAACGTCTGGTTGATGTAACTAAAGACCGAAGAGCTGGCGACTTCCTCGCACAACGCATCAGTATTGCGATACAGCGAGGAAATGCCGCTAGCCGCCAGCATGCTCGGTACAATGCCACAAGGGCCAATCTTAGATACAGGTTAGGTTAAGTAGATTAGTTAGATTTTATGTATGTACACGATTTTATGTGGTCACGGGATACCGTAGGCATATTGCTGCAAGGTATACGGGTACGCGACCCCGGCCCCCGAGCTGGCGAGATGAGCGTCAATAGCATTGGTATGCTACTCATCTAGGAGATGAATAACTCCGAAATCAAATCCGGAACTGGTAATTCCGATAGGCGCAAGTAGGATGCAATCCGAAAAGCGGCAATTGCCTGCAGTCAACCTGGTGGTCTCGCACGTATCGGCATGCCTTTCCTGCGAGCCAAGCTGGGAAGATCGAGAGGGTGGCGCAGGTCCTGGGCAACCCTGCGTCATCATATAGCGTCCCAGGCGATGCAGCGTCTGTGGAGAGGACACTTCACCCGCGTCCTTCTATGGCGCGGAAAACAACACGGGAAGTAACAGTCACCGGTTCTAAGCCTGCGCGCATGGGCGTAAGCGCAGGCGCCAGGGGTTATTTCCGACAGTGGGAGGGTCCATTATAGGCTCACTGGTCAGTTACCGCCCGCTTCAACCTGGGCAGCCCCTAGGCAATTAGGTACTGATCCGCCCCGGCATCGTATGTTCCTCTAGGGTGTTGGGAACAGAGAGTTTGCTCTGCTCTGAAATCGATGCTGCCCTGCTTTTACACCCGCGACCAAGAAACAGCAACAAACCAAAAAACTTAAAGCTTGCATCTCCATGCGCTTAGGTTCTTGGAATGTCCGAACTTTAAGGACAGGCCTCCCGGACAGCTCGGAGACTCTTGAATACGCGCAAGAACCGCGTAAAACAGCTGTTGTAGATTTGGAATTGGCGCGTCTCAGAATTTCTGTTGCAGCACTGCAGGAACCCAGACTTCCCGAAGAAGGCTCGCTTCGCGAGCAGAACTACACTTTCTTTTGGAAGGGTAAGGGCTCCGACGAACGTCGTGAGTACGGGGTGGGTTTTGCGGTTCGCAATGATCTCCTCAATGCAATAGAAACCCCTCGAGGCATATCAGAGCGCATCATGATCTTACGTCTAAACACCGATATTGGTTTCATCAGTCTAATTACCGCTTACGCACCTACGCTTGCGTCTTCGGCTGAATCCAAAGATGACTTTTATGACAAATTGCATCTCGCTGTCCGCAGTATACCGGCTGGGGATAGGATTTACGTTCTTGGAGACTTTAATGCGCGAGTGGGCCAGGATAACTCCTCCTGGCCTGAGTGTCTTGGAAGCCACGGAATTGGGAAACAGAACGAAAATGGTCAACGACTTCTAGAATTCTGCTCAAATTTTCTCCTTTGCGTTGCTAATACTTATTTTAGAGGCAAACCCCAGCGTAAGGTCTCCTGGAGGCACCCTCGGTCTGGTCACTGGCACCAGCTGGACTTGATTCTAACGAAGAGGACGGACCTAAATCAAGTTATGCATGTCAGATCCTACCACAGTGCTCAATGTGACACGGATCATTCCTTGGTAGTTTGTAAGACAAAACTGTCTGCTAAAAAAATCCACTCATCGAAGTCCCCTGGCAAGATTAAACTGGACGTGATAAAAACAAAAGACCTAGAGTTAGTGGATATATTTAGCAACATAGTGCGACAACAGGCTGCAAGCTGGGATCCGAGCGTATCAGCGGAGGTAGAGTGGAGCTCCATGAAACATCTCTTCACAAGCACGGCTTCCGAAGTGTTTGGTACTGCTAGGAGCAAGGTTCCCGAGCTGGAGATTATCAGAGAACCATCTCTGATAATCTCCAGCTTCTACAACCTTTGATCGACGCAAAGCGAGAATCTGCTCTCCAATTTCACCAGCGTCCAAATGTAGTTACTCGTGCTGAGTTCTGTGATGCAAAAGCATCTTTACAGAGAACATGTCGTCAGCTCGCTAACGCCTACTGGACAGACCTGTGTAGAAGCATTCAGGATTGCGCTTCCGTGGGAAACTTACGCGGTGTCTATGCGGGAATAAAGATGGCTTTGGGTCCTGTTCAGAAGAAGTTGGCCCCACTGAAAGAGGTTGACGGCACGGTCATTACTGATAGTGGCCGTCAACTCAATAGGTGGGTGGAACATTACACTGACCTCTACTCTCGGCCATCTGACATCAATCCTTTGGCGGTAAACCTAATACCTGCCTTGCCAGTACTAGCCGAACTTGACGAGTCGCCAACAATCGAGAGCCTTCGACATGCAGTCTCGCAACTTAAGTGTGGTAAGAGTCCCGGGGCAGATGGAATTCTAGCGGAAGTCGTGAAGCTAAAGTGCAACCTACCACTGCTCCATAATCTACTGTGTAAGTGCTGGAAAGAGGAGCTATTGCCACAGGACATGCGCGATGCAAATATCGTGACCTTGTACAAAGGAAAGGGCGACCGCGGCGATTGTAACTGCTACCGTGGAATATCCCTTTTAAGCATCGTCGGCAAACTTTTTGCAAAGGTTATCCTGACCAAGTTGCAAAGTCTTGCTGAGCGCGTGTATCCCGAGGCTCAATGCGGGTTCCGATCTCAGCGTTCCACAACGGACATGATTTTCACACTCCGCCAGCTTCAAGAGAAGTGTCGCGAGCAAAACACACCCCTGATGATTGCTTTCGTCGACCTCAACAAGGCCTTCGATACGGTCAGCAGGGAGGGGCTTTATCTTGCACTAGAAAAAATTGGATGTCCCCCAAAGCTACTCAAGCTAGTGAAGTCTTTTCACGAAGGTATGAAGGGCAGCGTCATCTTTAACTGCCAAAGTTCTGATGCGTTCGAAATGAGGAGAGGAGTCCGTCAAGGTTGTGTCTTGGCACCAACTCTTTTCGGAATATATTTCTCCCTGTTACTTAATGTTGCATTTGGCAACGCGCAACAGGGCGTTCACTTACATACAAGGGCAGATGGTAAGTTGTTTAATGTCAACCTTCTCAAATCTCGTCGCAACCGTGTAGACCTACTTATCGACAGTCTGCTCTTTGCAGATGACGCAGCCTTCGTAGCAAAAACACCTCAGGAGCTTCAAGCCATACTCGACAAATTTGCCTATGCCTGTGATCTGTTCTCTATGTCAATAAATATAAAGAAGACCGTAATCTTGGCGCAAGGTTACTCTTACCAGCCGACGATCCTGCTGGAAGGCGTGCCTTTGGAGGTGGTTGACAAATTCTGCTACCTAGGGTCAACCGTGTCAAGCAACCTCTCTATTGATAGGGAGGTCGATATCCGCATCGGCAGGGCGGCCACAACGTTCGGCAGGCTGCGTACAAGAGTGTGGAATAACAAACATCTGACTATAGCAACCAAGATGAATGTTTACCAATCTTGTGTTTTGAGCACACTCTTGTACGGAGCTGAAACCTGGACGTCGTACGCTGGTCAGGAACGTAGGCTTAATATCTTCCACATGCGCTGTCTTCGGAATATTCTCAATATTTCATGGAAGGACAGAGTTACTAGCGAGAAAGTTCTTGAAGTTGCACAGCTGCCAAGTATTACGGCCCTGCTGAAACAGAGGCGTTTGCGGTGGCTTGGGCATGTGCAACGGATGGACTGTTCTCGTTTGCCGAGGCAAATCATGCTGAGTCAAGTGGCATTTCAAAAGCGTAACGTTGGGCGACCCATGCTTCGTTTCAAGGACTGCGTGAAGCGGGACATGGCTACATTTGGTATCGATTGCCGCACCTGGCAAGATCTCGCTGAGAACCGTGATGACTGGAGGCGTGCGATCACAAAAGGCCGAAAAATCCACGACGATGCGTGGTTTGAAGAATTAGCCAATAAGCGCAACAAGCGGCATGCTCGCCAGGGGGCTGCGATTGATTGCGCAACAACAACATTTGTGTGTCGCAAATGTGGACGCATGTGCCTTTCCCGAATTGGCTTATTTAGCCACGAAAAACGTTGCTTTTTACAAACAGACGCTGTTTAAATCATCTGCAAAGATGTACAAGGCCTGTAGTATGTATGTACAGGTGTGGTGAGAAATTACTTGCCTTCGGAAACGTTCGTAAACACAATCATGCTGTTTCAGGCAGTGTCACCGAGTCTGACTGAAGTAGCATGACAGCTATTACTGTCAGTCTCAGTGAGATAGACTGAAACAGCATGACGTTGACGAACGTTTCCGAAGGCAAGTCATTTCTCACTACATCTGTACATAAATTGTAGTTTTGAAAATAAATATATAAAAAAAATAAAATGTATATACCTACTTATACCAAATTGCAAATTTTTAGTAGTAACGGCCAAGAGGCTATGCTGCGGATAGACGAACATGGCGAAACTATAAAGGGTGTACAAGTTTACTACGGAATACGGAACCCTAAAAACGGTAAATATCACTCTTCTTTGTTACTCCAATGATGCCTTCGTTGGTGTGACAAAGACAGACGATCGAAATTACTAGGTCAATAGGCAGATGATAGCCAGATATAGTCCGAGATCCCGCCATAAACTAGGCTACTTTACTTGTACTAATAAACCTATAGATATATTGAAAATTAAATGCGCGTATTTAATTTCACAGTTCGTTAAACCTTCCGCTCAGTGCTGCCCTCTTACCTCCCCATAGTGGCAGAACAAGTAACAAAAACCCTCATTGAGATAGCTTCACTATCATTACATACTTACATAGTATAAAATAAAGTCACTTTTTCTGTCCCTATGTTCCTTTGTACGCTTAAATCTTTCAAACTACGCAAAGGATTTTGGTGAGATTTTTTTTATAGGTAGAGTAATTCAAGAGGAAGGTTTATACGTAGGTATAATACCCGTGCGAAGCCGGGGCGGGTCGCTAGTAGATAATAAGTCCTACCTTGTTTATTTGCCAGCTAATGTGTAGCAGCTGTGTATGGGACGGCTGTCATGGTGCGGTGAACGGACGGACTGACTTTAACCATTAACAGAGCGAGGTTGCGGCATACACGGTGTATTTATGGTCAGAATATTGACTGACCCCAGCCGTAGGTGAATATCTCATCGTTTCAACCGCCTAATTTTGGTGGCACCATTTTTACCGAAGTTTCTATTCGTTACAATGTGCTACTTTGTCATTTGAAGGAGGCACGGTACCACAGAATTAGATTTGGATAGAAGAAACAAGTTCATTCATTTGTATGGCGGCCGAGCGTGTCAGATTTTGTACTGAAGTTGTTACTTGCCTATGATTTTCAATATGTCTGAGGCCCTTCAGTATTCATATTTTTTTGTGTTGTTGCTATTAATATTACTTAAGGAGGCATTATTAATGTTTTTGTTCACTTCGACTTACAAAATTAGACGCCCGAAAGCTGCAAGCTGCAATTAAAGACGGACAATTCAGTGGATTTCACTGAGTTCATTTGACACGCTAAGTAGATACGTTTGCTTGATCTATGGTATAAATGACATCTGTGCACGGCACCTTACATAAATGACGAAGTAACTATAGCGTTAAGTTCCAGAAGTAACTCTATTCTACGATACGTTTCGACATTGAGTTTTAAATGGTTTCTTTAAGTTAATTTACATTTGGATGAGATTTGTAATCATATTTCCTCGCGATAGTGAGGGGAAAAAAGGTGTATTACACTTGGCGGCAAAGTTTGTTCAACGCTCGTGCCTTATTGAGACCTTCGCAATGCTCAAGATTCCAGTTATTGATTTTGGAATCTTTCGCTAGCTCAGGTCTCAATATTGGCACGACAGTTAAACAACAACAACTTTGCCCCCTTGTACACCGTGTTTTTATTGATTTCCGTCAAATTGGACAGGTTACTTGGGACATTAATAGAAGTTGCCTGGTATATCGACTTAAGTTAAATTCGTAAAAAAATTTTTTTTTCGTTTTCATACATAATAATTGTAATGGCAAGTGTGAGAGAACCTTAAAAATAAGATCTCGGGCGACTGACGGCTGCTGACGATGGCACATGTCAAAATAAGTAACATTAGGATGTAATAAAGGTTGCAATACACTTGTTCAGTCATTAAACTTATTTTTTTCATAACTCAATATCAGTAAGAGTTAGGACACTAGTTTCTCAGAGAAATTGATTATTTTTGACCTAAATAAGCTTCCTTTAAATTTAACGGAAATGAATAAAAACACAGTGTATAATAAATAACTATCACTAAACTGCTCACATATGGACTAGATATGTGTATATACTGCCATAGTATATTTGTGCAACGTTAGTCAGCCGTACCATAAATACCATGACGTACCTTACCTACCATTGAATTGAATCGATTTGCCGTATTCCCCGTATTGTATGGCTCCCATTCAAAGCCCGGCCCAGCGCCATACAGAGTATACAGACCAACTGATGGGATTTCCAATTACCCAGTTTTTTTAAATGTAAAGGCGTCTTTACATCTGAGCTTTATTGTACAGATCGTAAAAATACGAGGGAATCTCGTAAATGAGATTAACTGACCATAGTTATTCAGGAAACGAACACCTTCGGTTTATTGACAACTAGCGATCCGCCCCGGCTTCGCACGGGTACTATACCTACATAAAAACCTTCCTCTTGAATTACTCAACTATTAAAAAAAATCTCATCAAAATCCGTTGCAAAGTTTTAAAGATTTAAGCGTCAAAGGGACATGGGGACAGAAAAAGTGACTTTTTTATACTATGTAGTGATATATCGTCGGTTGACAACCAAAAGTAACAAATACCTACGTGAAATAGAGACCCTATCTAAGTTCTGATTCAATACTGACTTAAGAGGTTGCTAAGAGTAGTGACAGTTTTTATAGTGAGTTTTGCTTGTCAGCCGACGACATAAGTGTGTGGCAAAAATTGTAGTTACTGCCGCTGCCGGACGTAGGCCTCTCCTATTAACTATGCGTACCTATAGCAGCATTAGAAGGTAAATGCCCATAATCGCCACGCTGGGCAAGCGGATTGGCGACCGCAGTAATGTGTCCACTATGATGACGCTGCTGCCCATCATCAATTTTTTATCAAAGAATGGTAAGTGACACTTCAATCCCTTAGTCGACTCTTACGACACCCGCGGGAGGAGTCGGGGTGGTGATAACTGGTGATAAATGTATTCTTACTGCCGTCACCACACGGCATATTGTGAAATACAGTTTACATAAATAAATCAGGCTCTGGTACGGTTATGTATCTATCGATATAGGGTAATTTTTGGGTCGTGTAGCAGGCACGAGTGAACAGGTTATAAGGGCCGTCCCTTGACCGTTCACAGACGCAGATCCAAGGGGAGGGCAATGGAGGCACTTGCCCTCCCCCTGACACTGGACCTAGGTATAGCTTGTTGCTGTTTTTTAACTAATTTCAGTTGGCCCGGCTGGTCAACACGACAGGGGACCAAAGGGATGGCGCGTACCTCACTCAACGCATCTCTCTTGCAGTGCAGAGAGGTAACGCCGCCAGCATTATGGGCTCCATGCCGCAAGCGGACCTGCTGGAGGGTGTGTTCTTTTTACAATAGGATTTTATCTTTGAAATTCTTTGTTTATTTATATGGAATATGGTTAATAAAATCTTCATTTCAGTTTAAAGTACTATCATAGCTTCATAGCATAATTCAATAGGCCCCCTGAACGAAATCCTGAGAAATTAAGAGAAATAATTAGTTAATTGATCTTTCCGTAAAAAAAAAGATCAAATTCTGTAAAAAAAGTTACAAATTTTTTGATATAAAATTAAGATAAAGGATCTTAAGGGATAGAAAGAGAAGGATATAATGTAAAGCAAATTAACAAGAAAGCCGCAAGATGTGCGAGGTGGCTTATGATGGCCCCGTTTTATCCATTTATCGTGTTACGCATCACTTTCACACTTACATACTTGTTAGAACGTGATGGCAACGACGACAAACGGATAGACGCGGTACCATCATAAGGCACTGCAATGCTATTCTCTTATTCACACATTCGACTATGCGTTCGTCAACGAGCTCAACGTCGAGACAGCCTTGTCTAAAATCCTAGCTGTTTTATTTGACATTAGGAATCGAGGCTGTGAGCGAGGTTGTGGGCGAGTTCGTCGCTGTTTTTTGTTAGAGAATACGAAGTTCTTACATTAAACGTCAAACTCTCGTTTTCTGTCCTGTACTCTCGACGCAGTGTAGTTCCAGCTCACACCGCATTCGTCGCCGAGCACTACCTAGTGTCGTTTAAAGTACATTCGATGTTCGAAGTAGGTCGATTTGTGTAAGATGTCCCAAGATATTTATTTATTTATTTTACATTAGTGAATACCATTTTTAAGCTAGACGCTGCCGCAGCGCTGACACAGCGCTGACAGCAAGGCGGTTTCCTTAGTGAATAACAATGTAGCATTGGCTAAACTATAAAGAGACACGGCGATACTCGCCCGGCGGTGATAGCTGATAGCCGGGCGAGTATCGTCGTGGCTCTTTTATTTACACGGGAGTGCGTATTTTTTGTTCGTGTTTATAGCCCATAGTTCATAGCTTAGTAGCTAGCGGTGAGACCAGTGCCTAAGCCCACAGGCTGTCTATAACTATTAGCGATTTCGATATCCCAATATGAACACTCCCTACGAATGTCTAAAGGCAATAAGGCATCCTTGGTCTATGTCTAAAGGAAATTAGTGAGCTAACGACATAGCCAATTTTTTTGTGGCTTGTTGTGTTAATCACGATGCTAACATTTCAAGGCCACTTAAGCACTGGTCTCACCGCGAGCTATTAAGAACGCACGATTTTTTTTAATTAGCCAATTTAAAGCTTTCCATGAGACCATTCTCATTTTTGGTAACTCGAATTTCTAATCAATGACAACACGGGACACAAATATTACGTAAATTAAGAAACTACGTAAACAATAAATGTCAAAAGAAATCGTGAACTGCTTACCATGTGTCATAGATTGTATACCCTCGTTGTTTAGCTCAATGGTCACATACCACGTGCGATAATGTACTTAAGAAGTTACGCAAAATATTCGTTCACATTAACTTGAAACTTTGATTGCAGTCGTAAAATTAATGTTCTTTATCACAGTCATAAAAGTAAACAAATACGTTAGTATTTAGTGAAACCGCGCGGTCAACCGGCCCCGTGAATCGTTTGAGTTCTACTGCCAAATAAATTGGTGAAAGTGTTTATTGATGCCCCACTTATGCCACAGAACGTAAGGCTGACATAATAGATAAAACTTTACGCTTACTTTCGTTTGGGCTGTTAAGAAAAGGTGCGGATATTTTACAGCAAACACAATAGTACATCAAGGGAGGTAAGTACAGAATAACTAACGAGAATGTTAGAATCCCGACGCCGTAGGGCTTTTAATGACTTGAGTTAGTATTTCGCTTACCGACCGTGATGCATACAATGTTTTTCATCACATTTGCAGACAAAAAATTAAGTTTTAAGATAAAATGTGGTGACGGCAGAAATAATACATTTGTCACCACCCCTACTCCTCCTGCGGGTGTCGTAAGAGTCGACTAAGGGATTTAAGTGTCACTGATCGTTATCTCATAAAAGATTGATGATGGGCAGCAGCGTCATCATAGTGGACACATTACTGCGATCGCCAATCCGCTTGCCCAGCGTGGCGATTTACCTCCTAATGCGTCTATAGGTACGCATAGTTAATAGGAGAGGCCTACGTCCTGCAGTGTACTATCATAGGCTGATGATGTTATTAAATGACGTACTGACATTTCTATTACTCCCTAGGGAATTTCACTTTTCTATTACTATAGAAAAGTATAGGCCTCTTCTTTATTATTATTATATGGCGTAATAAAGAAGAGGCCTATACTCAGCAGTGGGTGGATACGGGCTGAATAGAGATAGAGATTACTCCCGCTACACATGCAAGCAATGGCGCACTTAGACAGCAAGTGTGATGAAAAATAGGTATGTATGTCCGTGTGAAGAAAGCAATAATTTTTCAATGTAAGTTAGATGGAAACTAACGGCGGCGCAGGGCATAGACAAAAAAATCTAACAATTCTGCGGAATAAAGGAAATAATAAAAATACGAAATGAAGAAGGGTCTTATCAAATCTATTAAACATTAACTATAATGTCGAGACGTCGAGACAAATCATGATTTAACAACAGATTAACTCCATAATCTTTTATCGGTTTAATGATCTTTTTTACGCAAAACCAATAATTGCTCATTATGATTTAACATAATATATCTAATAAAAACATATGCATAAGGAAAAAGTACAAGTTCGACGCTGCAATAGCATTCAAC
Organism: Thaumatotibia leucotreta; assembly: GCA_025490895.1. Lineage (NCBI taxonomy): Eukaryota > Metazoa > Arthropoda > Insecta > Lepidoptera > Tortricidae > Thaumatotibia > Thaumatotibia leucotreta. Next base: position 76,187 of record JALPQI010001414.1, on the reverse strand, counting down.
ACGGGCACTTAATGTCAAAGTAATGAAGGTTAAATTTGAACAACTAAGATTTTTCAATTTGATTTTACATGTAGTTTTACAATTATGACATAAATTATAAAGTGTCCATCGAATTAAACTTGTAATTACTTTGTTTTATTAATTAGAAAAATCTAGATCGCTAATTAAGCTATCTTAACGTATTTACCTATACGTACTGAAAAACACGAAGTACCTAAACATTTTGATCAATAATCAATATAAATGTAACGATCATAAACAATATCCGATTAATTGTTTTAAAAGATAATTATGTTATAAAGATATAAATTTTAAATTAAAAGTCATGTCAATGAGGGTTTTCGATAAATTTTCTACCACCAGGCGGCGCTTCGTACGCACCTGGTCTCGACAGCTGTCAGATTCATACTATTCATAGGCACCGGCCTAGAATTTCAATATTTTAATATTGAAATTCTATTTTATATGGAAGATAATTGATTTTGTAATGGATTACGACTAATACATGGTCGTCGAACTGAAGATTGAACTCTAAAACAGGCGCTCAAAGTCACTGGTATTAAAAATAATTACTATAACTTTGTTAGTTTCATGAGAATTGACTTGGAACTATTTTATTTATTTATTTTAGGTAACAATATGCCTAAAGTAATGGTTTTCAGAATAAATAAACCTAATAAATATGTTGAAAATTAAATGCGCGTATTTATTTTGACAGTTCGTTAAACGGTCGGCTCAGTGCTGCCATCTCACCTCCCCATAGCGGCAGAAAAAGTCGCAAAAACCCTCATTCAATATTCTTTACTATATTTTTGAATGCTAAAAAACGAAGTGTGTCTGCCATCTGTCGCACGTATCTACCTAAGTTAAATTGGCAACTCAAGAATTGTGGTCCGTCTCTCATGCTACAACAATTGACAACAACTAGGTGGATTTTTGTTTATACAAAATGTAACTACCTACTGCCAAGTATTAATAGAACAAACTAAGTATGTTATTACTCAAGATTTGGTCAGTAATGCGACACTTTTTTGATAAGTAAATTAGGTATATGAATTGTAAAACCTTACCCATAAGATTGAAAATAAATCGATCGTGATAATTAAGTACCCTAGTGTCCCTAGTCTACCCACACAATCTAATAAAGGAAAATATGAGTAGGTATGTGAGTAAATAAGATGTTTCAAATGGTCCCAAATGTCGCAATACAGGGTCGCGTTTTATAGCAGCGTTTTACCAAACAATAAAACGCTTATTAAGCGAAGTATCTTATTCGAAGCCTAATTAAATAATTGAGAGTGGCAACTCTGATCGACAGATGACGTGACGGTTCATGATTGGCTGACACCCCCCGCCTTATCCCCCTCCCTAGGTTCCCCTTGCCCCACCACCAGGTAGCCGCGGCGCCTGAGCGCAAAGCGCGGCTTCTTGCCTCATTGGATCTCAAAAATAAAAATAATAATTTTGCAATATACCAAAATAATAACAATATTATTGTCATATCTGGTTTCGATTTACCAAAAAAACTAAACCATAGCGAGTTAAATTGCGCGAGTGAAGTTCAAACGCAATACAAATATAACAGTAAGATGTACTTTCGTGAGCTACCTACAAAAATATGTGTTATACGATTGTGGTTTATTGCAAACAAAGTGTTATTTTATACCCACAGGCAGGAATGAAAGTATAGGCTTCGAATAAGATACTTCGCTTAATAAGCGTTTTATTGTTTGGTAAAACGCTGCTATTAAGCTTCTTATCGTTATTCGAAGCCTAATTAAATAATTGAGATCTGTTTGTTATCGCCTGGTGGTCTAAACGCCAATGTGAACTTTTAATATATTATAGGGAAAAGTGAAACGATATAAGTAGAAAGTGCCTATTCAGTGCACTTGCACTGAACGTTATGGAAACGTTCCAATAGGCTGTGAACTGTGAAGTGAAGTGAAACAAATAACCAGTGTAATGTTTCATGAACTACAGGTATATATGCAAAAGGTTGTTAAATACAAACGCATTGTAAATAAATATGGTTTTATTAAATGAATCAAGTACAAATATTTTTTCATTTACTTACACAAACCACCTTCAGGTATACTTAACATAGATACATGTGAAAGGGCATTATCTTCATAATTTGTGTCTATTACACCAAGCAAAGGAAACCAATATACTTAAGTAGCTAATTATATTACAGTAACATTTATGTGTAGTACTTTTACAAACCAGGTATGTTTAACAAAATTATTTTCATAAGTGCATTTCATGTACATTCAATCATGTAGTGTAATCAAAAAGGAAAACATTAATTATTTAATGGGTCAAAATAATTTGTCATTTGTACACAATCTGAAGCAGAAGACCGTTTTATTTCTCTGCAATAGAACTTCTTAAAAGTGTTTTGCGAACGCCAGTTACCGCGAGCTAGGATATCGTCTAAGGGGCAATTCTCTACCCAGCTTTTAGAGGCAACCGCTGGACGCACGCTACCGGGGCTGGCCCGAATGCCTGCATCCAGCAGTACCTTTCTCACCCAATTCGCGACAACTGTTCGCGACGCTGGCTTAGGAGAACCGCAAGCGGTTAAAAACAATGAGTTATTTTTACACAATACACGTCTCTCAGCTGATAATGTTATTACTTTATTTACCCAAAATACAGTATCTAAATTTTTACACGCAACATTTTTCAGTAATCGCCACCCCGATTGCCTATGAGTAGCAGAGTCTGTTTTAGACCCAAAAACAGGCCAAAAAATTATGTAATCGTCTTCTAGGACGCAATCGTCAGAGCCGATGGATAATAAGGTCAAATCGTGTACTCTGCGCCCTGAGCACAACAAAAGCAATATTGAAGCCCGTTTTGAACATTCAAACAAATTATTTTCGTTAGGAGAGTTGTTTTGTAACCACTGAATTAAAATTTTGGTGTCCCATATAGGAACTTTTATACTTTTAGGTTTTAAAACAGATATAGCTTTCAAAGCGTGCTTCACAAGTACATGAGAGCTTAATTTAATGTTATGATTAGGATCACAAAGAGTAGATATAGCAGATTTATAGACTAAAATTGTACCGTAAGCCAATCCATGCGTTTGGTGTAGATCTATCAGAAATTTTGCCAGATCAGAGCCAGATGGTTTAGACATATTTACCTTATTTTGATTACACCAAGAATTCCACCTCTTCCAAGCCTGTTGATATGTCTTAAGCGATGATTGTCTCCAGCTACTACGTAAAATACTTTTTTGTTCTATCGACCAATCTTTCACACTGTCTTCCCAGCCCCACTTTTCCATACCTCCAGGATCATGTTCTCCACTTTGGGGGGTTGACGCCCCGTTGTGGTGTCGATCATTACTCGGTCCAGGTTCCGGATTGTAAATGGGGGTGCTAAAGCCCGGTTCTTCAGGTCCGGCCTCCAGAATACTTTCAACCATCGTGGGGCTACAATTAAGTAGGTGCCGGCTGACGAGTTCATGTGGGATAGCACTCGGGGGATTAGAAATGGTGGTGGAAACACCCAAGCCAGCCTGTAATTCCAGGCCTGGCTGAAGGCATCGTGGAATTGTGCTCGTTGATCCGTCATGTCTAGTGATGCGTACTTGGGCACCACGTGTGCTGTCGCCGATGCAAATAAATCGATCAGTGGGGTTCCCCACTTTGCAAAAATTATCCCTGTTATCTCGGGAAGGAGATGCCATTCCGGCACAGAGCACAGACGGGACAATTGATCTGCTTCTGCATTGAATTTTCCGGGGATATGATGCACTTCGATATGAATCTTGTAACGATCCAGGAGATAAAATATTTGATAACAAAGATCCATCAATGTGGGGGATCTTGTTCCGCCCTCGTTCCGTAGATACGATACTACCGTTTTGTTGTCGCTCTGAATCATCAGCGAACAGTTGGACAGGTAGGGACAATGACCTTCTAAAGCGTATAGCACGGCAAGCATTTCCCGTTGATTCGAATGCAGGCTTGCTTCTCCCCGACACCACTGCCCCCAGATCCTCCTGTTGTCTAACTGAGCGCCCCATGCCACCTCTGAAGCATCGGTCACTAAATAGTGAGATACTGGGGCGTGATGGATGGGCGAGCGGTTCTTGACATTGTCGAACCACCAAGACAGTTCGATTAAGGCTTCCGGGGGGATCGGAATGCGAGATTGGGGATTCTGGTCTACTAGAGATTGGCAATGTATTAGAAGAGCTCGATGATTGAGGCGTCCTCTTAAGACTGGGAAACTGGCAAAGTTTACTGACCCCACAATGCTCTGAATTTCCTTTAAATTTGCCGATTTTCGGCGAAGTAATGATTTTATTTTGTCCTTTATAGGGAAGCACTTCTTTATTGGGAGATATTTTAGGTTTAGATGGGGATCCCAACAAATGCCTAGATACTCTATCACTCTCTGTGGAGTTAAAAATGACTTTTCGAAATTGATTTGCCAGCCTAGTTCTTGGAGAAGGTGTACAGTCTCCAGGCCTTGCTTTTTTAACACGAGAGGATCTTGATGTGCTAGTAAAAAATCGTCGAGGTACACAATTATTCGAAATCCTCTGTTTCTTAAGACCTGTGCTATCCAATTGGTTAAGGACGCGAACATTTTCGGTCCACAAGCCAAACCAAAAGGGAGGCATGTCATTTGGTACAGCTGGTTGTTGAATATTAGCCTTAGGAAGCGTTTGTGACTTTCTGCCACTGGTAGGTGAAAGTAAGCGTTCAACAAATCTATTTTTAGAAGCCAGTCTTCCTGTTGTAGAAAGGAAGGTATCCTGTGCATATTGATCAGGCGAAACTTTTGAATTGGCAGATACAAGTTTAACTTTTTCAAATTGAAAATAGGACGAAAGGTGCCGTCGTTTTTGGGTGTCAAAAACATTGGGGAGACAAAACTGGGGCCATGAACGGCTGGTTCCAATGCACCTATTTTCAGTAACTTTGTTATTTCTACCTCCATGACCTTCGAGAAGGGCGTTTGGAAAATGGCGGCACTTGGCGAGATTAGGGGTGGTTTTATGACAAATGGGATTCGAAACCCCTGAATTAGTTTTAGTAAGGTTGGAGGAGCTTGAAGTGCTTCCCATTTTCTCAGAAATACCGCCAGTTGACCCGCTTGAAAGTCAGAACTTTCTTTTTTGCTGATATTCCCTGCGCGGGATGTTCGTACCAGCCGTTTTACCTTGGCTTCGACCGGGCTGCTGATAAGCGTATGGGCCTTGATTGCGGACATTTCTTTGTCGGTTCTGTTTCCCCTGGGGGATTGTGAACGGTCTAGGTGGGCGAAACATTTCGCGCCAACTCATAGGATAGTAGTTTGGTACGCCTTGCGCAGGCGGAGGGCCAAATGGTCTTGGCATGTTCATAAAATAGTGACTTGGGTCATAAACGCCCTGCGCGGGCAGTTTGTGGGTTATGTTACTTGAACTGGAACCTGCTTGCGTAGCTGGTTTGGTCTGGGTTAATGAACGTGCTGGCCAAAATGCCTTAGTAATGCCACCCTGTTTTTCAAGGGCATCAGAAAATGCCTGTTTTTGAAAAAGATTTTCAGAACTTGGCGGGATTTTCCGTAAGGTTTCCTTGAAAAATTTATCCTTGACGGACCGCAGAATACTATCTCTCCGTTGTTGAATGAGATCAGCGCGGTGCCCGCATGCCAACTGCAGGGCATCGTTAGAAATCTTATGGAAATTCCCGTCAATAAAAAGCTCTTTAAGTTTATCCTGTAGGGCCTGCGGAGTTAATTCTGTAGTAGACCGAGACCAAACTAACAAGGACTCGAAAGCAGAATCAGCTGCTTCGCTCTGTTTTAGGAGAGCTTGCGTCAGAGAGGCGAAGCCCCGTTCCATCACACTCAAATTCAAAAACCTGTCGAAAGGTTTTATTTCTTCGTTCGTTTCTAGGTCAGTAAAAGCTGGTTTAGAACAATATTGTTTCTGCACATCTGAATAGCGTACACTCGACCAATTTTCTGAATCGAAATGGTGAATAGAGTTTATAAAACTGACGTGAGCTGGCGAGGATTTGGGGACAGCAGACTCTTTTAACACAGTTTTTAAGCTTAATTTCAAGGTGTTACCCTGCTCGGCAGGTGTTAACGATTCTTGGTCGTCTAAATATAATTCACCGCTCACGTTAGCGTCGACGTCATCCCCGTTCTCTGACGACTGGGCCATAGGGATAAAAGGCGGTACATATTGGCACATGTTCCCCACAAATTGCTTTATCTCACTAACCTGATTCGCTAAAAGGCGAATTGATTCGCTGTTATCGTCACGGCGACGACGTTTACTTTTACACTTTGTGGGTGACTTCGACTTCCGCTTTGAGGCCTCTTTTGTCACCAGCGGCGGCTGTGACTGCGGAGGCATTCGCGTTGACGGGCCGGGTGTCAGCTCAGAATCGGACGAAGATGAGCTCGAACTTGAGCTATCGTCCGCCATTTTTCTAGAAAAAACAATATATTAATTTTTCGAACGGTAACACCGTTTAGTAAATTGTATATGTATGTATCTTATACTTACAAAAAAATTTGAATTTTTTGTAGTGAACCGTACGCTCCGAAAATCAAAACGCCAATGAGGCAAGAAGCCGCGCTTTGCGCTCAGGCGCCGCGGCTACCTGGTGGTGGGGCAAGGGGAACCTAGGGAGGGGGATAAGGCGGGGGGTGTCAGCCAATCATGAACCGTCACGTCATCTGTCGATCAGAGTTGCCACTCTCAATTATTTAATTAGGCTTCGAATAACGATAAGAAGCTTAATAAAGTTACAATTTACAATTTCGCTGTTTGCCTCTCCTTCTAGCCAATAAGTGCGTGCGTTAGAGAGGCAAACAGCGAAATTGTAAATTGTAACTTTATAAAACGCGACCCAGGTGTTTTTTTTCATCGAGTGAGTATCGCAGATACGAGGTTGTGTAAGTAAAGCAGCGAAATTTATGTTGGTAGTTGGTAATAAAGGACTATGTGTCAAAATGGACCAAAAACCAACAGAGCTGGGAGTAGTGTCATTGAAAAGGTCTGCTTATGTACTTTATTTCATTCTATAGGTGCAAAGTTGAATTCCATTGGATAATTTTATATGAGTAAGGCATACCGCGGGCACTCTCTAAGTAAATCACCGTCGACCAGACATCATTCATCATAGTATTTACTCTGACTAAAATACAAATATCTCCGTTTTGCAATGGAATTGAACATAGTGTCCGTAGAATGAAATGAAATAAATAAAAATACCTATTTCATGACACCACTTTTAGCTCTGTTGGTTTTTGGTCCACTCTCCATACAAATCTGCCCATAGTCCTTTACAGAACTTGTTTTAGACTAGGTATAATACGAACAAGACTCTATTTAGATAGACACCTACCTAGGTTCTTAAAGTTGTACGGTATTGCGTGTATATTTCGGAAACAACTATTGCGATAAGTTAAGAGTTTGCTTAAAACTAATTTCTTTCTCGAAAATGAAACAAGTTTCGATAATAATATAAAAAACATGCATATTATTTACCTTTGTGAAACTAATGCGACTGTCAGGACGGACGTTTCAACTAGTTTCAAGGTCTCCCCATGTGACTATGCTTAAAAAAAGTAGATGAATACAAAGTTAGCTAGACACAAAAGATTATCAGTGTAATTTTTTAGACTTTATTAGCAAAAAAAGTACACAACACCTTTAAAGCTAATTTTTTTTCTGTTTCACTACACTCTCTAGTAATCATATTATTTTATGATCCATAAATTATAACATTGAAAAACGTTCGAGAACTATCCGAAATACTAAAAGCAAGCTTTACACACGCTAATAGCTGTCAAATTCAACCAGAGGCTGTCAAAGCTAAATGTCACTTAATCACTAGTCTCGCTAGTCTAGTCTCAAACCATCGATTACGTTCGGCGGCCGAATATTATGTGAAATCTGCTCAGTTTTACTAAATATATCAATCAATTTATTAAATTATACAACTCCATTATGAACGAGTAATTCTTAAAAAATATCTGAATACATGTAAAGGGCTAGCGGTTTTAAATATAGAGATATACATTGAGTTGCGATGGTGCTACATTAAATACAGTGTTTATCTATTATGATTTTACGACAATAAAATACAGGATAACTTATTGCTGTAGAGTGTGTCACGTGAAATATCAATGTAAGTACAATTTTAAGCTCTAGTTTTTAGTATATCTGTATAAAGTATCATAGTTTTCGAAAACATGGATAATTATTTCCGCCCCTTATTTTTGGTTCATTAATTATTCACTAACGGACGTTTTCAGTGCATTAGATACTTATAATGCCTAGGAACATATATTAACAAGATTATATTGTATTTCATCACATCCCCGAACAGTCGAGCTACGAAAAATATGTTATCTGTTGGGTATTTCCTTCCTACACTCATTTTATACTACAGATAATTATGCATTGTTTTTCCTCACATAAATATTGATTGTTGGGTGCGACTTATACAACAATTTACTATAAACATGATGATTGATGACATATAAAAATTACTACTTTTTAAAATAAATATGCATGAGTATTATAAAGAAAATACTTTAAATCATTTCAAAATAATAAACTCACAACAAAAATGACTACAATGATTGTATACAAATTCTATGAGTGTACTCACAGAATGGAAGTAAGACAATGTGCCTCATTTTTATACCCCAACATTTTAAATTATATTGACTAATATAAGTGTGGATATTTTTATACTATGTCAAAGGGCTTGTCCATTAATCACGTCATACGATTTTGGCCTATTTTGGACCCCTCCCTCCCCAATGGTGGTATTTGGTGATATTGTCAGGACCCTAGCCAATATGACATGTAATTTATTGCCAATATTTTTTTTATAACACTTGTTCTGGGTTTGACATATATATATTTAAAAAGTGATCTTATAAGAAAGTATTACTTAGCAGTAAGTTTTATATTTTTTACTAGCTATAATGCTGTAATGTAAAAAACCTGTAAAAATTTGCTTGGAAATTCCATTAGATATTATTTTATCTATAAGTTAATATTTCTTATAACAGAAGGAACATTATGACTTCGAGATACTTTTACCTAAATTAGGCTTAAATAGTTGTAAAGCAGTCGAGAATTAAGCTTACTTTAAATGGAAATTGATCAAAAATATTTGGTTGTTAAAGTTAATTTTATAAGTTCTAATAAAATATACAGATAACATTGCTGGGTATCATCTAATATGAAATGTCATTTCGTAATGAGAAGGTATAAGGTAATTTCACCAGAGTTGAGGTGATTACACACACATCCAAATGAAGTACTCATGGCAAAAAATGTTGTGAATTAATGAATGACTTGTGTCTAAATATTAGTTAATTGACATTATTGCCACTGCGATTTCTATGTCTGATTATTTCATAAATTACACACTTTCAGGACACTATCTTGGTTTTATCACCAACTTAATACCTTAAACCTCTAGTTCACATACATTTGTTGTTAAAATTACCGATATTTATTAGTATTAACGTAAAACTACGAACAAATAAAACATGGAAGCCGCACGCAATATTAAATTGCCTTTTAAAAACGGTCCTGAATTTTATTTGACAACTGACACCCCCTCTTCAATGCATCACGGTAATATCAGACTATATCCTCATTGTGTAATGAAAAGTTTAAAATTCATTAACAACTAATCCCCTTATTCATAATAATGAATTTCAATATCAACTTATAAAACCTTAAACCGCCATTTAAAAATAGTTGTGATTGGTCCATCAAAGTTTTGATTGGCTATATTCTATAAACATTTGTCAAAGATGTTGCGCCGAAATATGCGCGGTGTTAAGAAAAGCGCTATGTCCTGCCCATCTTGGCACAATTGAACAATTGCTTTAAGGGGCATTTTTGAGCTGGCGTTAGACGTCCATGTTATACACGGTGGAATTTAATCGGTGAACAGGAACCCATTTTTCTAATTCAGTAATCGATGGCGGTCACGTTTATGTAGTACTTAAGTGGAACCATGTTTTTTTTTTAGCATAACAAATTTTTATGTTGAAATTAAACTTTAATTAAAATTTATTGTTACCCTACTAATGGTTTAGTCTGAAAAGTTTAATACCTCTTTTCAAACTATCAGCCATGCATCGCTCTTATTTTACATAGGAATAGAGTCTATCGCAAAAACTAAAGCATGTGAGTGGTTATTGCTCATTTATGTTTTAAGTTTCTATGGCTGATAGTTTGAAAAGAGGTATTAAACTTTTCAGACTAAACCATTAGTGACAAAGGCGACAATAAATTTTAATTTCAACATAAAAAAAAATTATGCTAAAAAAAACTTGGTTCCACTTAAGTACTACATAAACGTGACCGCCATCGATTACTGAATTAGAAAAATGGGTTCCTGTTCACCGATTAAATTCCACCGTGTATATGGTCGCAGACTTAAAAATATATCTGGGAACGTGTTTCACGATATGATATAAGACGTCAAATGCTATGGAAAGTCCGCCATATTTGTTTACCTTTTTTAGGGTTCCGTAGCCAATTGGCATAAACGGAACCCTTATAGTTTCGCCATCTTCTCTGTCCGTCTGTCCGCAGCATAGCTCAGTGGCCGTTTTAATACTATAAATCTGCAATTTGGCACAGGTATACATATTAATCATGCCACCAAAATGGAGATGCCAACAGGAAATAAAAAAAAATCGGGTACTTCCGTAACTGGTGAAGGGGGGATGTTTTTTTTTGCTGTAATCGTATAGTGTGGGGTATCATTGAAAAGGTCTCTTATAAAATAAGGGTCTTAAGAGAAACTTATTTTCTAAAAACAATATTTTCGGAGATAATCGCTCTATATTTTAAAGACAAACGGATCTTAATCGCGTAAACTTACGTTTAATTATATCCTGACGTTTCGGGCATGACGTTACACCCGTGGTCGCAGGCAGACTGACAGCACGGGTGTGACGTCATGCCCGAAACGTCAGGATATAGTTAAACGTAAGTTTACGCGATTAAGATAAGTTTGTCCTGAAAATATGAGTGATAATCGTGAAAGTTTAAATCGCCCCAGAAGAAAAAAATTGTGTACAAATATTTGTGATAAATAAATACACAAATGATTTCCTCGCCGGGATTCGAACACACTATCACTAGCAACTAGGTTACGGTGAATACAATTAGATACATTATTTTGTTTGTGGTATGTAAATCACTAGCGACCTTGGCGGCGATTAGATGCGCTGTATGCTACGAACAAATAAAACATGGAAGCCGCACGCCATACTAAATTGCCTTTCAAAAACAGTCCTGAATTTTAGTTGACAAGTGTCTCTTCAATGCATCACGGTATTGTATTTCCATGTCAAGTTGTCAACCTATTAAAACTGAAACCGACATTTAAAAATAGTAGTGGTTGATCCTCCCAGCTTTGATTGGCTATATTCTATAAACATTTGTCAATGTTGTGCCGAAATATGCGCGGTGTTAAGAAAGCGCTATGTCTTGCCAATCTTGGCACAATTGGACAATTGTTTTTGGGAGCATTTTTGATCTGGCGTTAGACGTCCATGTTATATATGGTCGCAGGCTGTATGAGATGGCACATTGGTTATAACATACCGTAAAGAGGACGCATGCTTACACAACTTGGTAACGTTTACGTTAGCGTTAAGGGCAAGCCACACCGCATGCAGCCGTTGCAGCTAGGGCTGCCAACTGTCCCGCTATATGCGGGACGTCCCGTTTCTGGGGCCCTAAAGTATGGGTCCCGCAAAGAGTTCACGCGGGACGCCAGTTGTCCCGCTTTTCAGGAGATACTAAACTGAAAATACTAAAATAATAATATGAATACGTAAATGAAAGCATTTAAGATTGCGACATGTTAATTTGAATGTACCGCGACGACGGCGACTATAGCCTGCGAGCACCGTGTACTGAACGTGTATAACTGTGCATCAAAATTTAACCGATCTGAAATTAAGCATTATTTTTTAAAGTTAGTTCCCGCAATTAATTCGCGAATATCCCGCATATCTGTGATAGTTGGTTGGCAACCCTAGTTGCAGCGTATGTAAATGTCATAGTCAAAGCCCGGGTGACGGGAGTAAAAATGCACTTGTCACTGCACTAAAAATGCACAGTGCTTAGTTAAATATCGATTATTCTATCGACATCCATACCAACATTTTATTAATTAGAAATGTATTGATCAATAGTAGTTCATGCAACCGTACGTAATCAGAGGCATTGCGATCTAAAACAACCCAAGTTACACAGTAAAGTTAGTATACAAATATGGTTAAACAGATTAAAAAACGACTTCAACCCGTTTCTCCAAGATCTCATTATCAGACCCCGACATAATTACTATCGCTAAAAGGGCGTAACATTGATTATAATTAATGATCGTTATCAACGTGCACTTTCCGTGGCAATGGCTATGGTTGACAGAAAAAGTAACAAATGTGAAAATGCAATTTTGTTCTATTACTCGTACTCTCAGTAAAAATAGTACTCTCCTTAGGATACATACAAACTATATCCTACTTTAAAAAAGAAAAAATCTAATGTCATTAATTTATGACACAAAATAGTACCTTAAATGAGATTTTGCGAAGTCTTTATTTTAAGTAAAATGAATTTTATTAAATAAATATAATGGATTTTTCAATTTCACGTGAACGTTTGACAGCCGAATCTGTTTAATATATTTTAGTCGTTTACTCGTTTGATCAGTGTAATTTGAATAAGTTATTAAAATATGTATAAGTAATTAATTACTATAATTAAAATGACTATAATTTAGAAATTTTTATAGTTGATAAAACCTGTGCATTTGATTTTTCTGTCAACCAAACTTTACCATCAAAACCGCACATTGATAACGATGACTAATTATAATATAATAAACTGTAAATAATCTCTTCCAAGGTGATACGTTAACTTACTAAACTAGTATGTAGCGGTGATTAGGCCAGTACACACTGAACGTTCGTCAGGATATCGCCGCGCGCTGTTAACTTGCTGTCAGCCCTGTCATGTGCTTCGCGCGAAGATTGCGGCGATGCGTTATGAGGCGGGTAAGGCATGTCTTGGTTTTTACTGCCTCGGTAGGTTTATGTTACACCTGGGTAAGATCGGACTATTTGTCGGTGAGTTGGAAGGATGTCACAAAAAAAACATAAATTTATTCTCACAAACTTTTACCTGCAGGTGTGTAATATACGTGATTAAAAAGAAATCAAGCTTTCAATATAAATTTACTTGATGCCGCTCAGCCGAATAGCTTAGGAGTAATCGACACTCAAACTTTAAAGTTACATAGTGCTGTCAGTTCTGTCACTTTTGTCATGTGCTTCGCGCGAAGATTGCGTCGTATGAGGCGGGTAAGGCATGTCTTGGTTTTTTTACTGCCTGTAGGTATAGCTATGAAGGGTACGCTGCTGTGTCAATGATTTTAAACACAACGTAACCTAATTAGAGACTTTTTGTCCTACTCTTACATAAGCTAGACAGGATTGGAATAAGGGGTACTTCTCTTTCCTTACTTAAAGACTACCTTACAGATAGGAAACAAAAAGTAAAAGTAATTAACTGTACAGGGAGCTCTGAGGATATCACATATGGCGTGCCGCAGGGAAGCGTTCTTGGTCCAACGTTATTTCTAATCTATATAAACGATCTCTGTGGCATGCAAATCACAAACGCTAAAATATTCTCGTACGCTGACGATACTGCTATAGTTTTTACTGGGGCTACTTGGGATGAAGTGAATACTCGAGCTGAGCAAGGGTTACGCCAAATACATAAATGGTTACAGAATAATATACTAACACTGAACACGGCAAAGACAAACTATATCTGCTTTAGTATTTGCAACAACACGCAACCTAAAAATAACTTTGCCTTAAAAATACATAACTGCGATAATACAACGACTCCAGGAAACTGCAATTGTCCTAAAATTGAAAAGGTTACACACACGAAATATTTGGGCGTCGTCATGGATCAGCGGCTCTCTTGGTACCCACATCTTGAATATGTTTCATCACGAATTAGAAAATTAATCTGGATATTTAAAACCTTAAGGCATGTGGTTCCCAGGAGACTGATTGGGTCAGACAAAGATATTCTGAATGAGATATATGTTGCTTTGGTTCAGTCGGTTATAATTTATTGCATAACTATCTGGGGTGGTGCGGCCAAGACGCGTTTCTTACAACTAGAACGTATGCAACGCAGTTTACTGAAGGTCATGCATTTCAAACCAAGAAGATTTTCCACTGAAGAACTATATAGTATGACAAATCTTCTTTCAATAAGAAGATTGTTTATTCTTCACATAGTTCTTAAAAAACACAAAAATACTCCATACAATGACAGCAGTATTCATAAAAGAAAAAGAAATAATAAAGTTGCAACTGAACCTAAACACAATACAAAGTTTGCAAAACGAAATTATAATGGATCCTCTGCGCGGTTATATAATAGGCTAAACGAACAATTAAATATATATAGTAAGCAATATCATGAATGTAAAAAAATATTACTAGATTGGCTAAAATCGAAATCATTCGAAGAAACTGAAAAATTACTTGCCTAACAATTATATTAAAATACACAGGCATACATACAAACACACACACACACACACACACACAAAATATATTACTAGAACAGACAACAATTATTGTTTTATACTTATATAATAAAGTTACAAGAAATTATAATTTATAAGTATTTATATTGAGCTTAAGTAGGTATACTTTTTGCATGTGCTGTATAAAGCTTTAAAGCATGTTTTCCTTTTTTAGTAAAATCTGAAAATTGTTTAAAAATAATAATAATAACGATGTCTAAAATGGTTCGAAAATGGAGGAGCGACACCTCCTGGCACAGGCTTTACTAAAGCTTAAAAGGAGGTGCCAATCACTAGCTTTAAGATAATTATTGTAAACGAAAATAAACATTTTTCATTTTTTCACTCTTAATTTGTCCGTATCTTTCGGGTGCGGAAAAAATATAGTCGTGTACATACTGTACGAGTATCGTAAGGATATAGTGCATAAGAAGACTTTTGTAATAGGTATTATGTTATATTATCTCAGCGGCGGTGACCCCGCCACGGCTCTCCGGAGTCGTCACGTTGCTCTGCGTCACGACCTCATGACACCTGTATATCAAGTGACCTGAATTCACGCAGGTTTTATTTCAAAACAATACATTTGATAAAAATGTTTAATACCCCTGGAATGTCATAACAATGTTATTTGTTCGTTAACATTAATACATTTGATCTCGGATTAGATTTCAGATCTTAATAAACTATTCGACAAATAACCAAGTCGCACCGGATGCGTCTGCGTGGCGTGCGCGTTGTAGCGTATACGAATATCTGTATTGGAATATTCGCGAATGCGAATCTTTGCGATTCATATTCGCGAATACGAATGCGAATATTGGGTATTAGGGGAAGCAGGGGGAATTGCGTTCACTTAAGGGAAAATGCCCATAGTTTCATAAATATTAACATTTATTGACTGAAAATCAAACATAACATTAGTGGGCCTAATCGGTCATTAGAAACAAAACACAAAAAAATGTAACATCTTTCAGATAAGGAGAAATAAAAACTTTAAATAAAAATATTTTTTAACGGCATTACCCTCGGCTATGGGTAATGCCGTTCGGGCAATGGGGTTATGACGCTCAAACCGACATTGGCCGAAATAATATAATTGAGATCAATTTTCTTTAATCAACAGTTAGAGATCAACCTTTAACAACTAATTTAGCAATGCTTATCATAGTGATGTATAAGTTATACATGATAACAAGGGTTTTATTAATATAATCAACATATAAACATGAATATAAGTTTAGGCACAGAAATCGCATATGTAACCCTCTGCTGAATCCCATCCCGAGCACATAGCGTGGCTCCGTAGTCCGCATACGGTACAGCGGTACCATATCTCATTATTCTGCCCAAATTCCTTGCATATATTCCACATGTTATTGCCGTTACCTTCATCGTCCATTTCATCATTACTGTTATCGTTGCAAATATCGGTATTTGGTTCACTAACAGACTCTGATGTACTTTCTTGTAAAACTTTACGTCTGTATCCTTTTCTAACGACTTTCTTTCCTTTGGGTGCTTTTTAATTTTTACTATTCTTAACTTTTTTATTGCTGTTCTTATTTTTCAAGACCTTTGCTGTTGATATGTTAGAATGTTGTGTTTTGTTCCTAAGACCTCTTCTTGTTTAAACCCTATCTTTTTGTTTATTTTGTCCTTCTGATGTATTTTTTCGATTTTCTTTTTCTTCTAAAACTGCTTTCTGAGAACGACGATTTCTGGGCATTTCTGTAAGAAATATATAAGTGGTCAATGGCGTTCACTCGGGGGTAATGGCGTTCATCTGAGCGTTATTACCCCAAACGGCCGTTTTGTATTAAATCAATAATTTAAAATTTTACACGTAAAATTATGCAACAATAACAATCTTGCCTATAACTTTATTAGTATTATAATAAGAATAACGAGAAACATAACAGGAAAAGAAGTCAAATTTGAACTTACCGATAAAAACATCCAGCGAAAAATAAGATCGAAGAAGCTCCAAACAATCACACAACTGTCACTCTCAAAGCGTTAATAGACGTTCGAACATGGTCCACTCCGCACCGCGAACTTGGTCCGCTCCGTACTAAATTCGATGGTGTGTTCAGCGGTCCGCCGACATTATTATTATTATTGACGGTGCGGTCGGTTCGATGGTTTTCCCACAGGATTTGGTGCGGTCCGCACCAAGTTCGCTCGTGTGGACGGCGCCACCGCACCGTACAGCGCTTACTTGTAGGTAATTAATTAAAAGTAACAAACAATTCGTAAATTTTCGGGTATTTATGAAATTTATAGACATAACAGTGTCTCATAAATAATAATGTGCCAAAATGTAATTATTATTATTTATTTATTTATTTATTTTTCAAATATTTGTATGGATAATAATGTTATTTTCTGTTTATGTATGTAATAATAATGTTGTAAACAATGTGACATGTAAAATTCGAGGTCTCTAATAAGTCGCATATGACTATATGACTCTCTGTCTTTTAAATAAAATATTGCCCATTCTTTTCTTTTTTTTTCTCCTTATTAATTGGTGTTGTAGCGACGATGGTTGCCACAACTAACGCGATTTTAGCTTTTTTGGATAAAATCGGAGGCATATCGACGTGATCACTGTCTGGTAGCACGAAACGCACTGGACCGTTTTTGAACGGTGCGATGGTGTGGCGAGTCGACCGCACGTACGGACCGGACCAAGTTCGCGGTGCGGAGTGGACCATATTCGAACGTCTATTAACGCTTTGAAAGCGTTACACATGTCACATGTTTTGGCCGGACTGTCAGGACCGGTTGCCACTTGCTCAAGCGTCACTCCCCGCACCCTTTCTGCCACACGCCGCCATTATACACAGTAGATTTATCTAGTTATTGTAGTGACTGCCATTACCCAGTGACCGGTATTACCCCTGCTTCCTCTAATGTTCGTGTATATGTGTGTTGCATACACACATATACACGAACATTAGATAATGCTGGTAGAGGGTGCGCCAAAGTATTTATAAAATTGCAACTTAGATTATTGGAACTCCGAAAATTTTTCTTATACAATTTAACTTCATAATGATCGGTATTTAGAATAATCTTTGTTCATAATCATCATCACATAGAATTATTTATGTTCATAATATTGTTTTTCATACATATTTTTAGTACTAACTTTTATGTTTATATAATTTTTCAATATACTTATTTTATGCTATATATACTAAATTTCTAATGTTAATTATTTTTGTTTAATTAAATATAAATCGTACTATTACTGTAAACTAGCTACCTGCACAAATCAGGTTGTGGCAGAGTAGGTATTGTACTAAACGGGTTCCCTCTAAACTTATTTTGTCCGAAACGCTTAGGACATAACAGACTTGGTATAATATATTTTGGCATCAACTTAATGAGACAGAAATATCACGAAACTATCTTATCTATCATTAATTACGCCGAGTGTTATAAGACAGAAATTAGATTTGCATTTTTTTTTTGGGCATGTAGCCACATGTTCGAAACTTGCCTTTTTCGTCCGGCAGAATTTGCTGTGAGGGTGAAAATTTCTGCAGTGAGCGAGCGAAGCGAGCGAACAAAACCTTCCGGGGCAGATCCGACTCGGATAGGTTAGGTTAGAAGACTAAGGCGGGAGCTTTGCTCCCGCCTTAGTCTTCGGGGTTATTTTTTTTTTAGCAACCTAGAAAGTACTCAGCTCAGTAACACAGTAAGTTTCGTATAGAATATTACTACTACCTCGATTATATTGAGAGGTTGTAATTATTCCTTCTCTGTTATGCTAAAACAAACTATGCCGATACTTTTTATGCACATTCAGATTATGCCTCATCATAAATAGGAGCATCGAAATTATGCTCGAATAATAATCGAACAACTCGAAATCTGCCACAAAGAAATATGCTAAAGTTGAGTATATCACAACAGTTTCTGCACAAAGCCCATTATACATAGTTTATGTTATTCATAATTATACCACAACAGAGTGAACCTAATGGGAAAATGTTTATAAATAAACAATTTATTTCAAATAACTTTATGAGTATAGATTAATCTATTTGACGACTTCAGGAGGATAAAATTTCGAAATAAAAATCGTTATGAACATTGTAGGTAGAAGTATAATTTTTAGTAAGAAAAAAAGTATGAGAAAAAATTTTCGGAGTAATGATGATTATGAGTAAAAAACGCTATTAGTAAAAATATTCGAAGAAAAAATTGTATAAGTGCCAATATGGACCCGCTGGTAGAAAATGCCCAAGGGCTTTAAGGTCTCCATTTATACTCTTTTGTATGTGCAATATTGTGCAATAAAGTTGAAAATAATAATAAATTTCACATTTATTCATCATTCAAGTAGGTACCTATCATTTTTAGAGTCGCATGTTTTTGTACCTAGACATCTACTAGGTATTAAGGTCAACTTAGAATGTAGTACTTCCTGCCTTAAGATAATGATAATTAGGGTTAGGATTTTGGTGGCATTTATGGAACAGAGAGCAGTGGAGTTGATGTTACAAACATTTTTTACTTGAATAAATGATTAACTTATAAAATAATAACGAAATAGTGTTTAGTTCAAGCTGGATTTATCAATTAATAACATGAATTTTATTTTTGAGAATCCACAATAATGTTAATTTTCAATAAAAATGTCGATATTTGAGAAAATATACAGGGTGTTTTTTTTTCGACCGTTCAAATTCTACGTAGTGAATGTGTAGGTCATACTGACCAACTTTTACTATGGGGACAAAGTGGAAATCGCGAAAAAAAAATCAGCTGTTTCATACATTTCGGCCGGCGTAATGCCGCCAATTTGTATGAAACAGCTGATTTTTTTTTCGCGATTTCGACGTTGTCCCCATAGTAAAAGTTGGTGAGTATGACCTACACATTCACTACGTAGAATTTGAACGGTCGAAAAAAAAACACCCTGTATTTATTTGATTTTCAAGGTTCTAGTTTTCTCGAAGCTCATAAATATTATATAATAATCATATTTAAGCTATATTATATAAAAAAACCGGCCAAGTGCGAGTCGGACTCGCGCGCAAAGGGTTCCGTACCATTATCAATTTATTATTAAAAAAATACAGTTAAATCAACCTAGCTCAAAAACTATAGGAGATAATTTAATCAAACTAAAAATCGTTGTTAGAGTTTATTAATGTGCATAACATATATTTTTTTCAGAATTTTATATCGCGTAGTTTAAAAAATAGAGGGGGGGGGGACACATTTTTCAGACTTTGAGAGCTGATATCTCGAAAACGATTTGCTTAAATAAAAATGTGATGTATAAACCTTCATATGATTTTTAAAGACCTTTCTATTAATACCCCACACGCTTATGTAAAACTAAAAAAAAAATTCTATCCCTCAGTTACATGTATGGAGGGCCCCTACCACAATGGTTTTTTTACAATTTAGTATCATAATCCTGTAGCGGTTCATACAACACATATTCTCACCAAATTTCGTTACTGTAGCATTTATAGTTTCCGAGTAAATTGGCTGTGACAGACGGACAGACGGACAGACGGACAGACGGACATGACGAATCTATAAGGGTTCCGTTTTTGCCATTTTGGCTACGGAACCCTAAAAAAGATTGAACTTAATTTCATAGGTAGTCAAATGTTATTAACATTTGACTAATGTTAATACAATAAAATTATTTAGTACTTAAAATGGGCGACACCCTGTTAAAAGAATAATTATATTTATGTATTATTTTTGATTAATTAATTATTTAATCAATCATAAACAATTTGCGCAACGACTCCACTGTTCTCTGTTCACCTAATGCCACCAAAATTCCTAACCCTAATGATAATGAAATAATTCAATAAAAATATTCGCAATATTCGCGTCAATTTTTTGCGAATACGAATTGTGAATATTTGAAAACATGCGAATATTCGCTAATGCGAATATTCGTTACATCGCTAGCGTATACTATGTGAACGTCATATTAGATGTCACACCGCTTGCGTGGCGCGCCCATCTGTTATGGCATTTATCTCCTGCCATATCATAAAATTATCCTATTACTTATTCAGAAGCGGTAATGTAATGACCTATATGAGCAGTTCTGATGCAGTTGGTCCAACTGCATCAGAACTGCCCCGGAACTGCCACTTTGCAGCTGGGTTGCAGTTGAAATGCTGTCCGTCTGAACGGGCCCTTATACAAGTGTCCTACGTGACCAATCCCGGCGCAGCGCACGGGCGACGCGACACGCGACGCCACACGATGCGAACGCGATCAGTTTGTTTGATATTTTCGCGCGATCCAGACGCGACGGACGAATAGTGTTTTATTTTGTTTATTGAAAATGTCCGATCGATAGGACTTTACGCGTGCACGTAGGACAAGACCATCGCATCGCATACATTCGCGACTTCGTCGCATCGAATCGCATCGCAAATCTCGTCGCTTTACGTCGCCTACGTAGGACATAGCCTTATTAGCGCCAGCCACATAAATAACTATTACGTACGCTACAACGCGCTCGCGTACTTGCTGCACGGGCTAAAGGTGCGACCGCACCAATGGTAAAAAAAAAACCGGCCAAGTGCGAGTCGGACTCGCGCGCAAAGGGTTCCGTACCATTATCAATTTATTATTAAAAAAATACAGTTAAATCAACCTATCTCAAAAACTGTTATCTAGAGATAATTTCATCAAACCAAAAATCGTTGATAGAGTTTATTAATGTGCATAACATATATATTTTGGGGGGGAGGAGACACATTTTTCAGACTTTGAGAGCTGATATCTCGAAAACGATTTGCTTAAATAAAAATGAGATTTATAAACCTTCATATCATTTTCAAAGACCTTTCTATTAATACCCCACACGCTTATATACAACTTAAAAAATGTTCTATCCCTCAGTTACATGTATGGAGGGCCCCCACCCCAATGGTTTTTTTACAATTTAGTATCATAATCCTGTAGCGGTTCATACAACACATATCCTTACCAATTACTGTAGCATCTATAGTTTCCGAGTAAATTGGCTGTGACAGACGGACAGACGGACATGACGAATCTATAAGGGTTCCGTTTTTGCCATTTTGGCCACGGAACCCTAAAAACGGTGACGGTACTGAATCGCAGTGACGCATCTTATCCGTAACGTTTTCGCCGCATGCCCCCCAGACTGCTGCTCGAAAATCGGTGCATAGGCCCAATGTAGGCCAATCTAAGAAGTGCCTTTAGGCACTGGTCTCACCGCGAGCTACTAAGCTATGAACTATCGGCTATAAACACGAACAAAAGATACGCACTCCCGTTTAAATAAAAGAGACACGGCTAGATTCGCCCGGCGGTGATAGCTGATAGCTGGGCGAGTATCGCCGTGTCTCTTTTATTTACACGGCAGTGCGTATCTTTTGTTCGTTTATAGCCCATAGTTCTTAGCTTAGTAGCTTGCAGTGAGACCAGTGCCTAAGCTATTGAACTATCGGCTATAAACACGAACAAAAGATACGCACTCCCGTGTAAATAAAAGAGACACAGCGATACTCGCCCAGCTATCAGCTATCACCGCCGGAGAGTGTCGCCGTGTCTCTTTTATTTATACATGAGAGCGTATCTTTTGTTCGTGTTTATAGCCGATACTTCAATAGCTTAGGCACTGGTCTCACCGCGAGCTACTAAGCTATGAACTATCGGCTATAAACACGAACAAAAGATACGCTCTCATGTGTAAATAAAAGAGACACGGCGACACTCGCCCGGCGGTGATAGCTGATAGCTGAGCGAGTATCGCCGTGTCTCTTATTTTTTACACGGCAGTGCGTATCTTTTGTTCGTTTATAGGCTTTATAGCCCATAGTTCTTAGCTTAGTAGCTCGCGGTGAGATCAGTGCCTTATGTATACTCGTATGTATTGTAAGAGGAGAAAAACAAACTCGCCATCTCGCTCCATCGCATAGTTCTCGACCTGAGAGGCATAAGGTCGGTTCTGTGGGTATGAGATATATCATATATCTAAATTCGACCTTGTCTCAAAAGCATAAAGTTACACTTACAAGTCAGAGAAATTGCTAAATCCGACCTTCTTTATGCCTTTCATGTCGAGAGTTGTGTCTCTCAGACTGGCCCACATTGTGCCAATGTGTACTGCGGCCTTTAAACCGTAGTGCGCGAGACTTTTTATTTATTTTATTTTTGCGCGTCTGTAGTAATGTCCACTTGTCACTTGACACCGTCTATCAAATGCAATGCCACGACTCGCGGTATGTTATAGAGTCCGATATTGTTAATTGCCTAGCTAAGACGACAACGGAATAACAATACTCAAATTGATATTATTTTAATGTTCATAATCATGGTTAACCCTTTGCCAAGAAGGGCGCTTCTAGCGCAGTCGAGATTCGATCGAAGATTTGCAACTTTTGCAAGATCTGTGCAGGTGACTTGCATATCGTGCATACACCGCAATAACCCGCCAACCTCCAAGTCAAGAGTGAATATAAAAATAAAATAATAATGTTAAACTAAACTAATAAAACCGGCCAAGTGCGAGTCGGACTCACGCGCGAAGTGTCCGTACCATTATCAATTTATTATTTAAAAAAAACAGTTAAATCAACCTACCTCAAAAACTATAGGAGATAATTTAAATTAAACCAAAAATCGTTGATAGAGTTTGTTAATGTGCATAACGTATATTTTTTTCTAGAATTTTATATCGCGTAGTGTAAAAAATAGAGGGAGGAGACACATTTTTCAGACTTTGAGAGCTGATATCTTGAAAACGATTTGCTTAAATAAAAATTAGATTTATAAACCTTCATATCATGTTCAAAGACCTTTCTATTAATACCCCACACGCTTATATACAAAAAAAAAACAATGTTCTATCCCTCAGTTACATGTATGGAGGGCCCTCACCCCAATGATTTTTTTTTACAATTTAGTATCATAATCCTGTAGCGGTTTATACAGCACATATCCTTACCAAATTTCGTTACTGTAGCATTTATAGTTTCCGAGTAAATCGGCTGTGACAGACGGACAGACCGGACATGACGAATCTATAAGGGTTCCGTTTTTGCCATTTTGGCTACGTAACCCTAAAAACCACCACCAACGACCAATTCTTTCTCTGTAGAAGCCGCTCGTATTTGGAACGGTCTCCCCACCAGCATCAGTCAGTGTCCGAATAGGTTTGCTTTTAAGAAATTAAGATTCCTGATCTTTCATTTTTCTATGTTCCATCTCTATGTATTATAAGTAGGTATATGTATATTGGTGGTGACGGCAGTAAGAATACATTTGTCACCACCCCAACTCTTCCCGCGGGAGTCGTAAGAGCCGACTAACGGATTGAAGTGTCACTGACCATTATTTGACAAAATATTGATGATGGGCAGCAGCGTCATCATAGTGGACACATTACTGCGATCGCCAATCCGCTTGCGCAGCGATTATGGGCAGTTACCTCCTAATGTGTATACCCATAGTTAATAGGAGAGGCCTACGTCCAGCGTCCAGTGGACTGATAGAAGCTGATGACGATCCGGAGCATCCACAGATGTCATATATACCATAGATCAAGCAAACGTATCTACTTAGCGTGTCAAATAAACTCAGTGAAATCCACTCAGTCTTTAATCGCAGCTTGCAGCTTTCGGGCGTCAATTTTGTAAGTTGAAGTGAACAAACACATTTATAATGCCTCCTTAAGTAATATTAATTGCAACAACATAAAACAATATGAATACTCAAGGGCCTGAGACATATTTAAAAACATAGGCAAGTAACAACTTCAGTACAAAATCTGAGACGCTCGGCCGCCATACAAATGAATGAACTTGTTTCTTCTATCCAAATCTAATTCTGTGGGAGCATCTCTAATGGTATTATTAGTTTCAGATGGCGATGATGCAGCGGTACCGCCTTCGGCGTAACGTCGTCATCGCCTTCGTGCTCGCGTCCCTATTCGTTCTCTACTACGTGTATTCGGGTTCGGGTATGGAGCTCGACATCGACATTACTAGAAGGTAGGTCACTAATATCAGCCTACAGGTGTAGTGAGAAATTACTTGCCTTCGGAAACGTTTGTAAACACATGCTGTTTCAGGCAGTGTCACCGAGTCTGACTGAAGTAGCATGACAGCTATTACTGTCAGTCTCAGTGAGATAGACTGAAACGGCATGACGTTGACGAACGTTTCCGAATGCAAGTCATTTCTCACTACATCTGTAGTTGGTATTGACCCTACGAAGCTGGAGGTTCCGGGTTCGATCCCCGGCGAATGCATTATTTTGTGTATTTATTTATCACAAATTTTTGTTCCTTGGTCATGGCTGTCTATGTATTTAAGTATCTATATGTATATATCTATTATATACAGGGTGTTACACCACCCACTGAAAACCTTGAACGGGGTGAATTAGTAGACCATACTGAACAACTTTTATTATGGAGGCAATCACGAAATCTAAAAAAAATTGTCTTTTCACATACATTTTGACCGATCGATCACGATGTTTTGTATGGAAGCCAAAAATTTTTTTGAGATTTCTGGGTTAGCTCCATAGTAATAGTTGTTCAGTATAACCTACCAAATCACCCCGTTCAAGGTTTTCAGTGGCTTGTGTAACACGTTGTATATCGTCGCCTGGTACCCACAAGACAAGCCTTAATTTGAGGTTACCGTGGGACTAGGTCGATTTGTGTAAGATGTCCCACCCAAGATATTTATTTATTTAATATCGCCTCGTGTGGTCATAAATGTACTGTGAAATAAACTTTCAAAAGAAATAGTTTCTACGATTACCGCGATGAAATAAAATGGATTATCTCGCGTATATTAAATTTAACTTCATTCCGACGTTTCGAACACTTTACAGGGTTCGTGATCTGCGGGCAGACAATGGAGGAAATGAACTACGAACCCTGTAAAGTGTTCGAAACGTCGGTATGAAGTTAAATTTAATATAGTGAGATAATCCGTTTTGAAGTTTTATTTCTTCAAAAGAAAATTCAAATTTCCAAATTAGTAGTATTCCAAAGTAGTTTTTTAGCTTGTGTTTGTTTTCTTCGCAATTTCTTTTTTTCTGGCCACTTTGATTTGGATGTACCGCTTACTTATGTTTGGAGCTTAAGGTCCAATATTTGACCATAGTTTTGCTGAACTACTATTTTTATTTTGACTTAAGCCTTAACATATTGAGTTTGGTCGCTTTTTGCATTGTCAACAAATCGAGCTGATCGCTTTCTGCATAACTATGGTCATTTATGACCTTGACTGTACACAGTTAAGACTTAAGACCAAGCTACTCAGTTTTCTGCTCCACTTCATAGAAATGCACTATTTTCATTTCTTACGGTTTTGGGACTATTCTGTTTGTTTTTAAATGTTTAATAGAAGCGGCGAAATGATAACCAACTAGTGTCGTGATCCAAGTTGAGCCTTAAAAACTCGAGTCTTGAAGGCTCGAGGCTTAACGACTATACAAAAATACCTAAGTCAGGTCAATTCTCAAATGTAGTTGAATTTAAACTTTCGTGAATTTAAAATTTAGCAAGCAGCTTGTGTCTTTCCTCAAAAAAAAAAGTTAAAGTGGTTAAGTTATGGTGGTTGGGACTTGGGACCACGGACAAGTTGTTGATGTTACAAAATGTTATATAACATTATCTTTCTCTTTGATATTTTTGTATTCTATAACATTATCCTCGTCACACTTTGTTTTATAACGTTATATAACAGAAATAACATTCAATGTGGATCACCATTAGGAGACGTTTATGAATAAGGAGGTTAAGCCTTTGAGGCTCGAGTTTTGAAGACTTGACTACCATTTGACCAGAATGCTGAAAGGAATTCGAATAGGAGGTGGCTAGCACGTATTGCTTGCCCCTTAGAGTATGGTCAAAGGCGCCTATAACAGGTTGCATATAGGTATCGACATACATAATCGCCCGGTGCCCGCAAAGCTGGATGCTTAGCCAAGTTGCGAATCGCTTACGCTTAGTAGCGTATCGTAGTTTTCCCTCTTTGTCACTCTTTCTTATTAGTGCGACAAAGACAGTTAGCTGCCATTCGTATACAATTGACGATTAAGCGTTAGCGATTAGCAACTAGTCTAAGGACCCTGGAGTTAGCGTTTAAGCATCAGCCGCGAATAAAAAAAATGAAAAATTAATTTAGTTGGTTATTATTATCGGCCAGTTCTATGAAACTGCTATGTTAATGTGTGTATGCTTGTCTTTTTTCTGTAGTGTAGAGCTTATTGGCATTAGCGTAACCACACTAAGGAGTACATCACTACGCAGGGTCGTTCTGTCACGGGAGCGCCCTAGTGCTGTCAAAGAGCTTTCTAATCTCAATAACAGGTAATGGTCTAACTTAGCTTAAGGCATAAGTCAGCCTCCGTAGCCTAATTGGTACTTTGGTAGTAACCCTGCTTACGAAGCTGGAGGTTCCGGGTTCGAATTCCGGCGAGGGCATAATATGTGTATTTATTTATCACAAATATTTGTTCCTTGGTCATAGCTGTCTATGTATATAAGTATGTATAGTATATAATATATATCGTCGCTTAGTACCCCACATCACAAGCTATAATAAAATTGAGCTTACCGTGGGACTTAGTCGATTTGTGTAAGATGTCCCAAGATATTTATTTATTTTATTTTATAATGGGTATAGTTGCCGATTTCTAAGAATGAACATTTAACAGCTTAGAAGTTAGCCTTATATAAAGGGTGTCCCAAAAATAACGCAACATTTGAAATCGATGAAAAATACTTATTTCTTGTTTGACTTTCTTATTTATTGATTTAATCATAAAGTAAAGCCTAACAACTTTCTATTTGACCCTGACACAGTGTCGCTACAAACAGTTTACCTATGGCAATAATGTGATGTCATGTCAGTAACCAATTGCAAAACATTTTCCAATGGAATACTATTCAATCCTTCGTCCTTTCTTTGGTTTAAAGATTTTATTGTATTTAAGACGATTTTTCTTGCTTCTATTGGTATCTTTTTCGGCATTTTTATGATGAAATCGTTTAAGTCGCGATATATTTTATTTTTGTTTACATCGGTGACATTCGATGACATTCAACGCCTGGCCTACTACCGCGAAAATCGAAATTCGTAAATTTCGAGGATGTTTCTCTGTCACTCAAACGAAGGCGTCATTAGAGTGAGAGAGACAAATCCTCGAAATTTACGAATTTCGATTTTTTCGGTAGGGCCGCTGATGTCAAACAGTAATCATTGCCAGTAAAATAAATTAGTGTCACTGAAAATCCGCAACATGGCGAGGGTCAAATAGTAAGTTGTTAGGCTTTACAAAGAATAGGGTTTAGTATGGTAAAGCATGCTGAGAAATTACTTCGAAGGCTTTGCTGTAACATAGCATTCCTTTGTTAATTATTCTATGAAATTTGCATAAATATTGGTGGATTTCGTTGCTGCAGTGTGAAATCCCCTCCTTCAAACCATGGGAGATCGAGAGCTTGCTGACATAGATCTTTGACTATAAATAATCCCAAAAAAATTAAACAATTATGTTAAATCGCAATATTTGGGATTCACCGAAATGAACGAAAAACGGTCAGAAAATGGGGTCAAAACCGTTTTTCGTCAAGGAGACCAGGACTGCTGGGCAATTTGCAATTAAAATACTTAATCCTATTCTCTGTACTTTGTGTGTCAGGAAAAAAATTGGGATTGGTCGAAAAAAGTATGCTTTTTCATTACATTTAAATATTGCGTTATTTTTGGGACACCCGATATATGAAGTTAAGACTACCTAAAAAATGGTGAGTCTTACCCTCATATTAATAAGGATTAATATATAACTGTCAAAAATTCATTCTTAGAAATCGGCAACCATAATGGAAATGGGAGCTGTAAGCTTCTTGAATAATCACCAAATAAAAAATAAAAAAAGTCTTCAAGATCCCATCAGCCCGGTTTGTTCTAAAGTCGGTTAAAAAAAGAATTATAGAAATCGGTTGGCGTCACAGATGTCATATATACCATAGATCAAGCAAACGTATCTACTTAGCGTGTCAAATGAACTCAGTGAAATCCACTGAGTTGTCCGTCTTTAATCGCAGCTTGCAGCTTTCGGGCGTCAAATTTTGTAAGTTGAAGTGAACAAAAACATTAATAATGCCATTAATGCCTCCTAAAGTAATATTAATTGCAACAACACAAAATATGAATACTCAAGGGCCTGAGACATATTTAAAATCATAGGCAAGTAACAACTTCAGTACAAAATCTGACACGCTCGGCCGCTATACAAATGAATGAACTTGTTTCTTCTATCCAAATCTAATTCTGTGGTTGGCGTGATATTGAGTTATCCATTTGTCTTGCCCATGCTTAATGCAAATTTGGAACGTGTGTACGGATAAAGCCAGCTTTCTCCTAATTTGCAGGGCCCGCCCGGATAGCTACCACCGTCTTACCCGTTAACCTGCCGCTAAATAGCAGTGTTTGCACTGCTGTGTTTCGGTTTGGGGGTAAGATAGCCGGTGTAATTACTGGCATAGTGAGAGGCAATCCATCTAAGTCCTCAGGGTAGGCAGCCCATAGGCGATTTTTGGATAACTAGTCCTCAGTTCTTGCTTTCCATCAGGTGGGCTGAGAGCTCAGTTGACTACCTTTTTTTAAATTATGGGTTATATACAGTGGGTACCCAGTAGCTATAACGCGAACTTAGAAAAACGTTCAGTCAAAGACAATATAAGGTGTACACAAAAATGTTCAAAAATATGTCCCAATGCTCTCTAATTCTGTGTAATAAGAACGTCGTAACATATTTATGAGCGGATTCTTTCGATACTTATTTTTGCACTTGACTGTTCAAACGTTCTGTCTCTGTCACACTAATGACGCCTTCGTTGGAGGGACGGAGACAGTCGTTTTGTCACGGGAACTCCCGAGTGTGGAAAGTAAGCGTTTATGATGTGGCCGCAACACACTATCTTGTTGACTCTGATTGTCTCTATGATAACATTATTTGACTAGACTGAGATATTCAGGTCGTTCAGAGATAGTTGGTCGTTAGAAAAAACGCAAGTACAGCTAAACGCCCAATGTGCTATCTATTGGACATTTTAGAACTTTTTTTTATGTGACGAACGTAGACAACTGAGCTCTTAGCCCACCTGATGGAAAGCGGGAACTGGAGGCCCATGGACATAGTGACCAAAAAATCGCCTATGCGCTGCCTACGTAGGACTTAGATGGATTGCCTCTATGCCAGTAATTACACCGGCTATCTTACCCCCAAACCGGAACACAGTACTATTTTGCAGGTTCACGGGTAAAACGGTGGTTGCTATCCGGGCGGACCCAACGACTAAATACCTAGTGCTCAGAATTGTATTGTACTCTGGGCGTTTAGGTGTTTTCAACCGACGAGGTCATCAAAATCCGTTCACCGAGTAAGAAGTCCTGAGGTAACAAACATAGATATAAAAACACTGAGAACTTCCTTTTTTTGATGGCGGTTGAAATATAAGTTGTCTTTAGTCGTACCAGTAGGTAAGTAACTGTTATTATGAGGAAAATAAGTACCCGAAAATTAGGGAATCAAGTACGAATTTCCTTAACGACAACAGGGCAAAAAACGGCGTCCAAATTTAGAATTCCTTAAATACACAGACATAGATTTGAGGTCTTTTTAATCGAGTAAAAAATGGTTCTCAATTCGTCAGTTTTTTCTGTAAGTATGTTACTGGATCTCCTATAGGCACTGGTCTCTCCGCGAGCTACTAAGCTATGAACTATCGGCTATAAACGCGTACAAAAGATACGCACTCCCGTGTAAATAAAAGAGACACGGCGATCGCCCGGCTCTGATAGCTGGGCGAGTATCGCCATATCTCCGAGACTTACCGAGATTAGTAGCTCGCGGTGAGACCAGTGCCATATCTCCGAGACGCGCGAACCAATTTTCGTATTTTTTTAAATCGAACTGGTATAACCCCGTTATGGTCCCGTTGGCACCAAGTCGGGGTCTGATATGATGATGGGATCTTGAAGTTCAGATAGAAATAGCACATAAAAATAAGGGTCTTTAGTAGTGTTGGTAAAGACTCGAGTCGTTTGAGTCCTTAATTCTAAGACTCGACTCAGTTTTAAGGACTACCTGTCATGTAATCAAAACTTGAGTTATTTTACAATGTTACAGAGACTCGAGTCCTTCAAGAAGACTCGCTAGATTTGTGTTTTGAAAATAAGGTTTTTCTACATAATGTAGCTTAAATAAGAAATTGATACAATATTGTGATAAAAACCACCCAGGGTTTTTATTATATTGAATTCAAATAAAAATTGTTCGAAAATAAGCTTCTAAAGTAGTGGACGACGAGAGTAAAGGTCAACCCCGACTCGTTTGTCACGCAACGACCACACGTTGTCCACGCGGCGCCTATGCGTTTGCGACTGACGTGTATCGAGCAACCATTTTCATTGCCCACTCGTTGACCACGCGTTGACCACTAGTGACCATTGGGTGGACCAACTAGTTGACTACTCATCGTGGGTGTGAGTAGAGTTGCTGCCGCGTTGGCGTGGAGTTGTTATAGTATGCGAAGACCTTTAAAGAACTCGAGTCTTTACCAACACTAGTCTTCAGCCTTAATGATCAGAGTTTTTAAGCATTTGTGTTAATGACTCGAGTCTTTATTTTTCGGCCGTAATTTTCAGGCCGGGTGAAGTTGGTTTTTATTTGGTGATTATTGTAATTCGTGTCAGGATTAAAACAGTCGATTTATACTGTACTGTTACTAATATCACTAATAAGTAATAAAATTGCAAACTACTTGAACATTAACTAAGCATGAAACTAACATTCACGTTTAATAGCTGGAAATGATTGCTTTTTTATCTTTACTGCTTTTTAACCAGATATTTAAGATAACTTACCTAGCCTACTTAACCTATTTTTTTAAATAGTTTTTCTCATACGCGGATACACGTTCCAGCATACGAGGGCTTAAGGCTGCGACCATATACATGGACGTCTAGCGCCAGCTCTAAAATGCTCTTAAAACCAATTGTTCAATTGTGCCAAGATGGGCAGCACATAGCGCTTTTCTTAAAACCACGCATACTTCGGCGCAACATCTTTGACATGTTTATAGAATATAGCCAATCAGAACTTTGATGGACCAATGACAACTATTTTTAAATGGCGGGTTAAGTTTTTATAGGTTGATATTGAAATTCATTACCGTGATGCATTGAAGAGGGGGTGACATTTGTCAACTAAAATTCAGGACCGTTTTTGAAAGGCAATTTAATGTGGCGTGCGGCTTCCATGTTTTATTTGTTTGTAGGCTTAAGGCCAAACACTGGCGTGTGCAGCATGGGCGTGTTGTAGCGTATGTAAATGTCATATTAGATGGCACACCGGTTGCGTGGCGTGCACGTGCGCGTGCGCATCCGGTGTGATTCAGCCTTTACAATACAATACACCGTGTTTTTATTGATTTCCGTTCAATTAAAGGGAAGCTTATTTTGGTCAGAAATAATCAATTTGTCTAAGAAACTAGTATAAGTACCTTAACTGTTACTGTTATTGAGTTATAAAAAAAATAAGTTTAATGACTGAACAAGTGTATTGCAACCTTTATTACATCCTAATGAAACTTATTTTGACATGTGCCGTCGGTCACCTGAGATCTTATTCTTAAGGTTATCTCACACTTGCTATTTCAATTATTATGTATTAACTTCTATTAATGTCCCAAATAACCTGTCCTATTTAACGGAAATCAATAAAAACACGGTGTATAATACAATAACTCTTTATTGCACCTCAAAGACAAATACAAAACAAATAATAAAAGTACATGTTCGAAAGAGGTAAACAAAAG
The DNA here is from genome assembly GCA_025490895.1 of Thaumatotibia leucotreta. Classification (NCBI taxonomy): domain Eukaryota; kingdom Metazoa; phylum Arthropoda; class Insecta; order Lepidoptera; family Tortricidae; genus Thaumatotibia; species Thaumatotibia leucotreta. Next base: position 43,670 of record JALPQI010001414.1, on the reverse strand, counting down.
GCGGTCTTATCGCTAAAGAGCGATCTCTTCCAGACAACCTTTGGGTAGAGGAGATAAGAAAGCTATAGTCAAAATATTATCGATCCGGGTTACTCACGTGTTTAAGTCGATGATTGCTCGACATGTTGTCCCATGCAAGGAAAGATCTACCCTCATCTACCCTTGCATCGCCCTCGCCACCGCCCGCGGCCAGTACCCGTTCTAGCAGGGCGCAGGCCCGCAGTACACGTCGGGCCTTGACCGAGGGTGCTCCGGACGAGGACTCTCTAAATGGGTCGAAATATGTCGAGCTATCATCGAGTTAAATACGTGAGTAACCCGGTTCGATATCTACGAGAATCGTAGAACTAATTTTCAAGTTTTTTTAGTCGCAGGGTATAACCCCGACATAGCCCCGTTGTAAAATTTTGTACGAATAATTTTCATTTATTTTTTTATTATCTTAATCGAATTAGCTCGTAATTCTGATTCTAATGAGCCCAAGCAGCCAGACACGTGCAAATCTAGAAGAATCAGGTTTACGGGTTTTTTTTAAATGCCCAATTCACAGATTTGGGATATGGCACATCTCATACTTTTTAAAATACAGGGTGCTCGCGAGCATTCCGAAAGATTTTAACTATGCATTCTAGACATCAAAATATACAAAAAATATTATGAGAACTTATGTCAATTCCACCAAAAAAAATATTTTTCTTTTTTTTTAGGCTTTTTGAAAACTTATTAACATTTCCAGTACTTTTTATCATAACAACTACTTGTTTAAATTATTTATTTCAATTGTTTTTTTTAGGTACAGGTTATTTCGTCAAGTCTATTCGTATTTTTTGATTATCAGGCAAAAGGTGTGGTAATATTAGAATTAGAACACATTGTGGTAGCATTGTAATCAATAAGAAATTAAATGACGAGTTACGTCGAAAAACTCTCGAAAAATGATCTCTCTGAAACCAAGCCGAATCCAGGAAATTTTCTGTAACATTAAAGATTCTAAATATGGTCAGGAATCCAGCATTAAAATCTTTCGGAATGCTCACGAGCATCCTGTATATATATAGTTCTGGTGAAGTTTATCTCCAGCTGTAATAAGATTACTCGTAAATGCGATTAATTTTAGGTTCGGCCTGACAGGTTTTGATTTGACAATCATTCTATGGAACTATCATGATAAATTGAAAATGAATAGAAATGCTCATTTACAAGCCTAATATAATATTTAATAAATTGACAATGACTAATAAATTGTAATAAGTATATAATAATTTAACTAACTTTATGGCATGACGAATTTTAATTGTTGAGTATTATTTCGAATAATCGCTTGCATAACATTTTAATATAAGTACTTTTAATATTTGCATGCTCTAGAGTGGAGTACAATGTGCACTTTAAAATAATAACAACTATTATATGAAGGCTCCACGGAAAAAACATGTCCAAAGCATACAAAATTAGGGCATATTCACACCTTATTCTGTTTAAAGTAAGATGATTTTTCCTTCTGTACATAGGTATGTTCTTTCCGTGAACCCTTCATATACTGTATTCTTGCAAATAAACAATTTTGATTTGTTTTTTATTTATTTTTGAAGCATCGATGAGACAGACACCTGATTCGCCCAAACCTACTAATTTGTCCGAAGCAAAAGTACACAATTAAATTTGTCATTATTTTTGTGGCGTATTTCGTATTTGGGTGAATCAACTTTTTTCTGTCTTATTGCCATGGTTACGGTCGCCTGAGTCACGCTGGTTTTATGCAAAATTATGGCACTTAAATTATAAAAACATGCATGTAGTGCCCGTTTGTAGGTGGCTCATTAAGGAACGGACTTAACAACACTAGAAAAATGCATGTTTGCATAGTTTAAGTGGCATAATTTTGTATAAAACCAGCGTGACTCAGGTGACCGTAAATGGCAACGGCAATAACATACAGAAAAAAGTTGAGTCACCCATTTACATTGTTAAGTGGCTTTAGTAGGGTGGATCGACTTTTTGTTACTGTCTAAAAAAAAAGTTATACAGGGTGTTTCACTAACCGGGTGATTCTCCTAGCGTTTGAACCGCTCGGATTCGACAATATCGTCCCGCGATGGAAGGACGAGTAGCGACAATGATTATGCTAGACTTGGTATTGGCTCTGAATTAGCGTTGAAAATTTCCGGATTAAATTCCGTTTCTTTTAAAACAGCTCGTTATTCCCGGATTTTTTCGAAGAAATCAATGAAATTATCCCCTTTTTTTTTAAACCCCAAACCAATGCGAATTAGATTTAATGTTCACTTATACCAGGAGAATGCGATGTCACCGAGGAAAAGTAAATTGAAACAGATGGCAAGGAGTGACAGTGACATTGATTGTTTCTGTAAAAACCCGAAAAAAACGAAGTTTTCATTAATTCCCGAAAAAAACATTTGATTTTTTCCGACATTTTCAACGCTACTCTGAATTACGATTACATTGAAATAATACTCTCGTAATCATACTTGTCCTTACGATACTGACGTAATAAAAGCGCTGAATGTTCGCCATTTGTTAGCCATTGAAAACTTCAGACGCTTCACATAGCTACTTTTACTATGGGACCAACCCTGAAACTGGTAATGAATATTGATCATATCATCCGAAACTCACTATAAAAACTGTCACTCTCTTAGCAACGTCGTATGTCAGTATTGAATCAGAACTGTGATACGAGCTTTATTTCAAATGAGTATTTGTTACTTGGTGAGTTTTAGCGACGATGTAATATATATATTTATGTGGCGAAGGTAGACAACTGAGCTCTCAGCCCACCTGATGGAAAGCGGGAACTGAGGCCCATGGATATAGCTATCAAAAAATCGTCTATGCGCTGCCTACCCTGAGGATTTAGATGGATTGCCTCTATGCCAGTAATTACACCGGCTATCTTACCCCCAACCCGGAACACAGTACTAACTATTTATGCCCTGGCCACGACATCGGTCTAAGGCGACCGGCTTAGCGGAAAACGTATGGTGCTCCCTCTCGTACCCATATCGGCATCCCGCTCCAACTCATGGATTCAGCTCACCGCTGGTCGCCTTAGACCAATGTCGTGGCCAGGCCGTTAAATTTCGATTGTGTGATCTTGACATTTTGTATGGGAGATTATTTTCCCGATTTCGGAGTTGGTCTTGCAGTAAAATTTGATCAATACCTCCAAGGCATCATTCCGAAAAAATAACTTTTATTAATGAAAAGAAAATTCTAAATTAAAAAACATCATATGTCACCCCAGGGACGACCTATCTTAGGAGGTTCCAAAGGGACGGCTGAGGTTGTCAGTGGCTGAAACACCCTGTATATTTTCTCCTAGCCACTCACTTGCTTTGATTTTTGCGATAGACTGATGTCTATCGCCAAATGTCGATGTCTATGTAAAATAAGAGTGATGACATGTAACAAAAGCTACATGAAGCAAGTGAGTGGCTAGATATCGTTTCCTGTTACTTTTGTCTCCTGGATGATGAGACAACGAAAAGTAGATCCACCCATCGTGTTTTGTGGTTTGAAGTAATTAATAGTTTTTTTTTATTTCATTTTCAGAGAGGCCATAATAGAGTGAGTGTTTTTTTTTATTATTTAATCGCTTATCACTTAGGCACTGGCGAGTTAGCGATTCGTAGCTCCTAGTGCAGCGGTGAACTACAAATATAGTCGCTTTTTTTCTTTAGGCACTGGTCTCACTGCGAGCAAGCTATGAGTAGCGATATAAAAGCGAACTCCCGTGCAAATAAGAGACACGGCGATGTTTATAGTTACTTCCTCAGAGCTATAAATGTCGCCGTGATTCTTTTGCTTACACGGTAGCGCTTATATTTGGTCGTTTTTAGCCGATAGCTCATAGCTTACTTGTTCACGGTGAGAATATAAGTGCCTTACACGGGACCGATTATCTTTTGTTCGTTTTTATAGCCGAGCTGTCAATCGCTAATTCGCTTTAAGATCTTGAGCCAGAAGGGTAAGCACATGATTAAGCGACAGTGTCTCGCGGCGACATCGACATACAGTAACCGTCCCTCTTTTATGAACACGCCGTTAAGTATGGATGGGTTGTCCCTTTCGGTCTTGATATCATTAAGACCGAAAGGGCACAGGCGGACTAACCTATAACAGCAGAAGTAGCATATGCTACGGGCCCCGCGCACAAAGGGGCCCTGCGCTTCAAGATGATTTTGTTGTAGTCAAAGACAAAATAAGGTGTACACAAAAATGTTCAAAAATATGTCCCAGTGCACTCTAATTCTGTGTTATAAGAACGTCGTAACATATTTATGAGGGATACTTTCGGTACTTATTTTTGCACTTGACTGTAATAGAGTTATGTATAGGTATTTTTGCACGTATCTATAACTTCGACCTATTACTCGTAATTATAAGAATCTAAGTAAACCGAAAGTGGGGTCGAAAAGTGCTCGAGTGGAGACCACGGCTAGGCAAACGCAGCGTAGGACGTCCACCCACAAGATGGACAGACGACCTTATGAAGGTCGCCGGGACACGCTGGATGCAGGTCGCATCTAACCGGTACATGTGGAGGTCCAGAGGGGAGGTCTATGTTCAGCAGTGGACATCTGATGGCTGAGATGATGATGATGAAGTAAACCGGGAGCCCCGTTATAAAATGAGCTACCACCACGCCTGTTTAACCCGGCTCTGGGAAATAGACAAACAATTGGTCACAGTTATGCAGAAAACGAACAACTTTTTGAAAATGCAAAAGGGTGAATCAACTTTTTTCTGTCTGTTATTACCATGCTTACGGTCGCCTGAGTCACGCTGGTTTTATGCAAATTTATGCTATTTAAACTATGCAAACATACATTTTTCTGGTGTTTCCTTAATGGGGCGCCTATAGACATACAGTATATACATGTTTGCATAATTTAAGTAGCATAATTTTGCATTTAACCAGCGTGACTCAGGCGTTCATAACCATGGCAATAACAGACGGAAAAAGTTGATTCACCCAGAAATCGACTAAACTCAATACATTAAGGCTTAAGTTAGATTGGCATTTCTCCGTGCGTTTCAACCGCCGTGAGAGATGTATACATTTTTTGATACATTGGTAGACGTAGTTGACAACTGCCGAGATATCCTAAAAAAATATGAGATACCCACGGAAATCGCGTTATAATGTTGCCACCGAAGTCACGGCTGTTGAAACGCTCAAAGAAATGTCCAAAAGATAGTAGTTGGTCGGTTTCTGCAAAGCTACGGTTAGTTAATACTTGTCGGCTCGCTTGAGGAGACTTTGAATAAGGTTAGTTAGTAAAAGACGGAAACCATCTCGCCGCGATACTGTCGCAATACACATGTGCTAAGCCTATAAGAAAATGTTTCTAAAATTAGAAATCAAATTAAGTAAAGCCCGAGCCACGCCGATTGCGTGTGCAGCACGTGCGAGATATTGTCAGCCTCCGTAGCCTAGTTGGTAGTGACCCTGCCTACGAAGCTGGAGGTTCCGGGTTCGAATCCCGGCAAGGGCATTTGTGTATTTATTTATCACAAATATTTGTTCCTTGGTCATGGCTGTCTATGTATTTAAGTATCTATATGTATCTATCTATTATATATATCGTCGCCTGGTACCCACATCACAAGCCTTAATTGAGCTTACCGTGGGACTAGGTTGATTTGTGTAAGATGTCCCAAGATATTTATTATTTATTTATAAGCGTGGCGCGGGCGTTGCGTTGTCGCGTTGGAAATGTCATATTAGATGGCACACCGCTTCCGTACGCGTGACGTGCCAGCGGTGTGCCTTTACTATGACATTTCCTACTCTACATCGCGCACATGACGCGCACGTGTACGTCACGCATCGCGTGTGCCTTGGCCTTAAATAAGCACAGCCAGCCTTTAGCCCTTCCACCGACCGAGCGGAGTTATTAATAGGTCTGTTTGTCATTCATAGCTGGCGAAGTATTAATATGCAGTGTGCGGCTGCGAGTGCAGCCAGCAGAAGAATTTAAACGGAGCCATTAATGACTCCGCTCCGCTCTCGGTTAAGGCACTGGTCTCACCGCGAGCTACTAAGCTATGAACTATCGGCTATAAACACGAACAAAAGATACGCACTCCCGTGTAATAAAAAGAGACACGGCGATACTCGCCTGGTGGTGATAGCTGATAGCTGGGCGAGTATCACCGTGTCTATTTTATTTACACGGGAGTGCGTACCTTTTGTTCGTGTTTATAGCCCATAGTTCATAGTTTAGTAGGTCGCGGTGAGACCAGTGCCTAAAGGCGGCAGTAAAAGTTGTAAATGAAAGATCTCTGGCTCAATGTCCATACAGGGTGTAAGAAAAATTGTGGTGATCCGTTTAATTCAGGCATTCAGTATTTTCTATATTTTAACCGACCACTTTGTTGGCGTGATACAATTTTTTTAGTGTGTTTTTGTATTTTTTTTTTTATCAGAATACGGTACTGAATGGGTTCTTAGTCGGATTACCACGATTTTATTACATTATGTATATTATGCAGCAATATTAGTGATTATGAAAAACGCTTATTTCGTGGCTTCAAGGCTCGAACTTTAAAGGCTCGAGTTATAACGACTCCATGAGGCCTTTGAGTCGTTATAACTCGAGCCTCGTCGTCATGGGTGACTCCATTTTTTATGTCTGTTACTGCCATGGTTACGGTCACCTGGGTCACTCTGCTTTTATGCAAAATTATGCCACTTAAATATTTTGTATGCCCGCGTTTGTGGCCCATTAAGGAAAGGGCTTATTAACACCAGAAGAATGCATGATTGCATAATTTCAGTAGCATAACTTTGCATAATACAAGCGTGACTCAGGCGACCGTAATCATGGCAATAATAGACAGAAAAAAGTTGATTCACCTATATAACAGTTTTTTTGCAAGCTTAAAAGACAAAATCAATTCTTGAATTTCAGAACTTAACCCTCCTATGCATGCTGTCAATAGAATCACAACTATATCGTCTCAATTTTAAGTTGAAATTAGATTGTACTTTAAGGAAAAAACTTAAAATAAATCACCCCCTCAATCAAAATAATCAATCACCTGTTCAGGCGCGGATCCAGAACTTCGTTGAGGGGGGGGGGGAGCACTGGAGTAGTCTACACTCAAAATCTACAAAAAATCTCAAAAAATTCACTTTTTTTTAAACGTCGTAGCTCACGACTGATGCGGCTGAGCGGTTGCTGCATACTAGCGACTAGCGAGAGGGGCGGGGTAAAATGGCGTCTTGCATAATATAGCCAATAAGGAAAAAATACTACTATTTTAGTAGTTATTGCGGTCATCCGACCTTACATTAGATTCGATCTTAGCCGAGTGTACCTTACTTACCCAAAATCACCATTGGCAATCGCAGTAATGTGTCCACTATAGTGACGCTAAAAAAATGGACGAAATATTTAGAAAATACAACCTAAAAATAAACATCAAGAAAACAAAGGTTCTGGTCACAAGTAAAACAACATCTCCCAGAGTGAGCATTACTCTCAACTCAGAAAAAATACAACAAGTAAACGCATTCACGTACTTGGGAAGTATCATCGAGGAAAGAGGCAGAAGTGAAAAAGAGATAAGAACAAGGATAGCAATAGCAAAAAAAGCATTCACTACAAACAGATATATATATAACAGCAAAATCCATGTAAACATAAGGAAGAACTTGATAAAAACCTACATTTGGAGCACCGCCCTCTACGGATGTGAAAGCTGGAACATCACAACACAAGATTGCCGACGACTGGAGGCTTTTGAAATGTGGTGCTGGCGCAGGATGCTTAAGATTAGCTGGACAGAAAAACGCACCAATCAGGAAGTACTAGACAAAGCAAAAGAGAAAAGACAAATAATGAACATCATTGAGGAACGTAGAGCTAAATGTATTGGTCACATACTCAAACACGAAGGGTTGAATTTAACCATCTTAGAAGGAAAAATCGAGGGAAAAAGAGGTAGAGGAAGACCCAGAGTGCCATATATGACACAGATAAAAGAATGGTCCTGTAGTCAGACGTACCAGGAAGTAAAGACAAGAGCCCAAAATAGGCTTGAATGGAGAACGCTGCAGCGACAGATAATGATGATGATAGTGACGCTGCTGCCCATCACCAATCTCATATGTATATACACTGACGATGACTGTAAGGGTGAATCAACTTTTTTTGTCTGTTATTACCATGGTTACGGTCACCCGAGTCACGCTGGTTTTATGCAAAATTATGCAAATATGCTTGCATTCCATATTTGTCGGTGGCCCATTAAGGAAAGCGCTTATCACCAGAAAAATGTTTGCATAGTTAAAGTAGCATAATTTTGCATAAAACCAGCGTGACTCAGGCGACCGTAGCCATGGCAATAACAGACAGAAAAAAGTAAGAGACATTTCCACTAGAGACATAGTACTACTAGTACTTAATCAATGGGTTCAAAAGTAATATTTTCCAGGCTGGGAGGAAAGGAGAGTTATTACTGTCGGTTGCATAGGTATGACGCCCATTACGGCACAACATAACAAAATTATTATTGTCACACAAATATTGATAGTGGATCTGTGACTAACAAGTAGAGGTCGGATTTTCCACGGCAAAAGAAAACACTATCGTAATCTAGCCAGGGAGAGAAACATTATTTTTGTCGATATCGATAATTGTGTAAATAGTAGAAGATAACCGTCACCAAATAAAATAAATGTTATGTTAAAAATATTTATGTGTAGTTTGTATACTTTTACGAAGAAACGGTCTCACCTAACAATAACGGTAATATGTCTCACCTCACAATAGTTGAAATTAAACACCACCGTTTTGGCACCATATGTGAGTCGCACTGCAACGTACACGGAATGAATGTCTAGTCCTTACCCCCTTATTCATAAACATGTTCTAACATAGCAAGCCGCTAAGTATTGTTGTTATGTACGAAATATAATTTGATATTCACATTATTCACAAGTTGCAGTGAAGGAAAAAATCGTGAGAAAAGCGTACACCTGCGAAGAATTTCAAGGGTGTATGTGAAGTCCCCAACTGCTGGGCCAGCGTTGGAACCACGCAAAATAGGCACGTTTGATGTCGAGTTGCGGAAAAAATGGCCTAAATGCAACAACAAGTATTAAAAAAAATCAAAATTCTTTATTCCTTAACAATCAGTATAATATTTCTTAATTGCCGGTGTCTCCTTTTAAGTTATTTACAAAATAACCTGTGCTAGAGGCACCGCTCTTCCATAACTACAATTAAAATAGTAATTTAACTAAACTTAGACAATTTTATTTTTAAACATTTTATATGAATGAATGAATAAATGTATTTCAGTTTTCAGACCAATGTCCATATTGCAATAATTAGTAATTACAAACACAAAACAAACAATTTTAAGATTTTAACCTAGTGTTAGTCTAACATCACAGATAACATGAAATATTAATTTTATAAATAAATACATGTCACAGCCAAAATCAAATAAATAAATAAAATGTCTAAATTATAAATTATATTAAAATGTATAAATTAAATCAGAATAAACGCGGACCAAGTAGACTTTTTTAAATTTACTTTTTATTTTGTCTGTGACCTGTGAAATATATATACATATAATATATGTGTGTGTGTGTATGTGTGTGTGTGTGTGTGTGAAGGGAGTGTGTGTGTGAGTGTGTATGGATGTGTGTGTGTGCGAGTGTGGTTGCGCTTGTGGTTATCTAGAATTAGGCTAAACTATATATTCTAGCAATTCTTCCACCTGATCATGGTTTTTCTTTTTTAATGCAGCATTGGATATATGTCTAGTTCTTTATTCCGCGTGTTATATATGCGTCGAGCGTTTCTTATACTGTCTACTAGCAAAAACAGTTGTTGTCCTTTTCAATATGTCTATAAGATTGAAAGGGACAAACAAAATTCAGCCGCTTGTCAAGTTAGGAGCCGTTTATGAATAAAGGGGTCAGTCTGCACCATGTCATTAACGTTGTGTAGTATTGTATTACCGTACAGAGTATTTTCGGAAAGAGATGATTACAGCAATAATTGCCTTGATAGGGTAAAATGCTAGTAACTGGCCAACCTCCAGTAACTGGCCACTTTCTATAAAAAGGAACTCTGTGTACTTAAAATTAGAATTCATTTTGGAAGAGGGAGAAAAATGACATTGACATGACACATCGTTTTAACTCTTAAATGCATGACCTTGACAACAATTTATTCAAATTTGAATTCTGAGATGCTGTCAACAGAGTCCAAAATACATGATGCATATATGCATCACTATGCATTTAAGGGTTAAAATGAATTCTAACTATAAGCACGTAGAGTTCCTTTTTATATAAGGTGTCCAGTTACTGGAGAGTGGCCAGCTACTAGCAATTTACCCTATATGATAGAATTAACTTTTTCTTGTCTATCATTGCCATAGTCTCCTGAGTCACGCTGGTTTTATGCAAAAGTATGCTACTCAAACTATGCAAACATGCACGTAGTCCATGTTTGTAGGTGGCCCATTAAGGAAAGGGCTTACTAACACCAGGAAAATGCATAGTTTAGTACAGATGGTGCCTTTTTTAGGCTCTAGTGCGAGAAGCGTGTCATTTTGCGTCAGGTCCAAAACTTCGGAGGACCATCTGCACTAAAAAACGTCGTACGAGACACGTGCAAAAACGAAATTCGCCACTCGTTTCGAATTTCATGTTTTTCGCACTTGTGTACTATCTTAAATAGCATAATTTTGCATAAAACTAGGTTGACTCGGGAGACCGCAACCATCGCAATAACAGGCAAAAGTCGATTCACCCATATAATAAAGCATTTTTTTTCATTAGTTGTTCTTTAAAGTCGAAATATTCTTTATTTAAATGGACATTTGTTGTTCATATTTACAAAGTAATCTGATGAAAAAAAAAATTGGATGCGATGTTTAAATTAGGAGTGTAGAATAAAGTACCGACTGTTCTTAAAATTACAGATAAAACTCGTTAAAATATAAATAATTTTACAAAATCTGCTTGAATTGAGCATGTTCGCAGCATTTTCTATAAAAATACATACTTCTGACCTATTCCTATTGCCCTTAAGTGTAATTACTCATTTCCAGATATATAGAGAACAAGCTCCAAGAAGCCCTGAAGATGGACAAGGGTACAGGCTGCGAGATCCCACAGCTGGACCCGTTCGCCAAGGAGGTGACACAGTTCGACAAAGAGCTGCCGTCTATCAAGTGCTCCGGCCGGGACTGGGTCAAGTGCTATGTGAGTTCATCATCAGTTTGCTGGTGGTAGGACCTGCTATGCTATTCTCTTATTCACACATTCGACGCTGCGTTCGTCAACGAGCTCGACGACGAGACAGCCTTCACTTCGACGAAAAACGGTATTCACTAACATAGAACAGCTCGTCGTCGAACTGTAGGCGGTAACTCTCGATGCAGTGTAGTTCCAGCTCACGCCGCATTCGTCGCCGAGCGCTAGTGTCGTTTAAAGTGCATTAGTGGATAACATTTTTAGGCTCGACGCTGCCGCAGCGCTGACACAGCGCTGATTGATAGCAAGGCGGTTTCCTTAGTGAATAACACTGCTGCAGGGTCCGCCCGGACAGCTACCACCGTCTTACCCGTTAGCCTGCCGCTAAATAGTGTTTGCACTGCTGTGTTTCGGTTTGGAGGTAAAATGGTGTAATTACTGGCATAGATAGAGGCAATCCATCTAACTCGGGTGATTGTCGCCCTCGTTTCCCTCGGGCACCAACTTTCGCCCTCGTTGAGAAAAAAAATTTTTGCACTTCCATCGAAATGTACTATTGCCTTTTCAGACTACAATGACAAAGGCACGTCACACATACGCAAACGTTATTTAATTTGAAGTTGACATAATATAAATATATTTATATTATTTATCTCTTTCATTTTTTCTCTGCTCTGTCTTTAATAGTCAGTTAAGAGTGTTGCTGTTTTTACTATTTGCACAGTCAAGTGTAAAAATATGTATCGAAATAATCCGCTCATAAATATGTTACGACGTTCTTATTACCAGTGGTCGGATATCCCGGTGCAACAAGGGGTGAATGACCTCAAACATTATACTAATATGGATATACCACGGGATTCCACAAAATTACATCCAGTAAAGTTTAGTAATATTTTGTAACGCAAAATAAGTGCATGTACATTACATGCAAGCGTTTATTATTATGCGATTTCGACAATTATTTTAAAAGATAGGTTATAATTTTTTTTTATTATTGACCTTAGTACCAAATAGCCTTTTGGTATGAATATTCTTAAATAAAAGAGTTTAGCTTTAAAAATAGAAGCTTTTTACTAAGGCACAATAGGTTCCACTTCTAGAAATTGCGAACGTAAAAAAAACTGAAATATCATATAATACACGATTATTTTAATCCGTGATCAGGATTAAAACAATATCCATACCCAGCCTAAATTAAACATTTTAGGTGAGGTCTCCCGCAGATACCTCAAAATTTTATTTATTTAAAGTTAAAGAAAAATTGTATCCAATAACCACTGAATGGTACATGGTCTTCCTGAGGTCATCAATTACTAAGTTAGAAAAAATATACCTGGTTACGGATTAAACTTCCTCGTGTATGTAACATAAAATCAAACATTTTTAAGCATGAAGACTTGACACACCTATGCAAACACATTAGAGTAAATATATGTATTTTATGAAAGGATTATGGCTTACTAGGTTCTATAAAGTTAAAATAGCATATAATTATTTTCTCTAGATTCTCTATTTTCAATCGATTCCTTTTCACATCTAAAATCCATTTGTACGCCGAAAAAGTCCTTTCCACTTCTACGGATGTCAGTGGAGCAAATTTGTAAAGAGACACTACATCAGGTGCGGTATTATTTGAAATTTGGTCTGCGTATTCTCTAATGTCATCCAAATCTGGATTTCGTGCCATTACTGCTTCTAATTTAATCTGTGTAGCCAAACTTGAACTCCAGTTTACAATTGTTCTAACTTCATCGAAAATTTCTAAGGCTTCAACAATTGGGATTGTTCGACTTAGGATCACGAGCTCTTTCAATCCTACTAGGACAAAAAAAGTGTCCAAAAATTTTTTTTTCCATTACGCTATCGTTTTTATAGACTTTGTATGGCGATAGCGTAATGGAAGAAATTAAAAATGTACGAATATTGTTGGACAGTTTTTTTCACCTATCAGAATTAAAAGAGCTCGTGATCCTGAGTCGAACAAGCCCAAACTTGTCCGAATTAAAGAAAAATTTGAACAACGATTTGTGAAAACGCCCAAAGATTTCGTTTATGTTCGCAATTTGAGCTGCCTTTTTAAGTATACCTATCATATCCTTTTTTTAAACCCGGGAATTTATGTCATATCCATATTAACTTTTCTACTTGGTATCCTCTGGTGTTGCACCGGGATATCCGACCACTGCTTATTACACAGAATTAGAGTGCATTGGGACATATTTTTGAACATTTTTGTGTACCCCTTAATTTATAAAGAGTCAGCGATAAAAACTAGTATAGATAGTTCCACGGGAGTTGAGGTAAACACACGGGGAATTTGAAATTAGTGTTCTTCTTTCGTACTGACAGCAAACCCAATTGCAACTGTAAGATTGACCAAAAAGTTTGCTCAAGGGATTTGCTTCAATTTTGACGCAAGTCATTCATTCATTCAATACATTTCTTGCAATTAATACTTCATTTGGATGTGTGTGTAATCATTCACCTCAACTCTGCTGAAATTACCTATATTCAACATTTTTCACAAAACTTTGTTACAGCATTCAAAATGCCGAGTAGTAGACGATATAAAAGCGATCATGGCCGACATAAGCTGCACGTTCCGGGACATAGTGTACCACAGCGACAACAAGAGAACCATAGGCGCGCCGACACGGATAGATAAAAATGGCGTCTACCAGTTGAAAGAGAGCGACCATGTGAAGGTGGAGTGTGCTGGGAGGAGGAGAGATGGGTATGTTTATTGTTGTATGTATTTCATTGAAATATGCTTGTCATAATTGGACGTAGTTAAGCAAAACCGACGTAGTTGGCCGTATGGTGACGGCAGTAAAGCTGCGTGTCCACTAAACCACTAATTGGAGTTCGAGGTCAAAGAAATTACGACAGATGCGTTACTGACAAATCTGTCAACGTCTCTTAAGTCATTGTCAAATAAAGTTTTCAGGTTTCGACAACCTTTTTGTCATTTCATTTATTTATATAAAATCTAATAAAAACATTACATACCTACCCCTGTAATGTTTGTATACCTTTTTGTTTAATATGGCCATCACAACTAGGATTTTCTTAAAAACATTTTATTGTAAAGAACCTAAAATGATACTACGTTTCAAAGCCTATTTTAAAAAGAAGTTGAATTACCAGTCAACACAAATGACAGCGTGCCATATTCATGAAGACTAAGTGAGCCCTGCCTTATTACGGATTAAATTCTGGGATAGAAATTTTTTTGTATTTAATTTTTTGTCTTTTTCATCACTTTTCCTCCTGAGACATGGGCTTACTGCCGCTGGGTTCGCTTGAAAAATCTGTTTCTTACATTCTCTATAGCCCCTTCGATCCGATATGGAACGAAATTTGTAGGTCAAAGGAATTTTACGAATATGAAATGTGAACATAAAGCGCGCTACAAAGTATTATTCTGCATTTTTCTAAACGTATGCAGAAATAAGGTTTTAATTTATGTGAGGTTAAATTGCTGTACCAAATGTTATTAACACCTGAGGTGATACAAGCTCAATACCAACTTTGTTACTAATAATTACGGATAATTAAGTTTTTATTAAAATATCTTATATTTACGTGAAAATAAGTAAATAATATTGTTTCTATAAATTAAAGAATTAAATTTTCCAATAAATAATATATCTCAACGTCTGTTTTTAGAAAATAAGGATTTACTATTGTAAGAACATTTCATTGTTGTGGCAATATTTCCGTAGTTTCTTTGGCCTCGAACTCCAATTAGTGTTTAGAGGCAGCCTCGGGTCGAGCGGCTGCCTCACTCCGAGGCTGCGCAAGTGGAGACGCTGCCTCAACCTGAGGCACGCCGCGACGCGAGGCAAATTCGTCGCCGCGAGCCGAGCCATATTTTGTGGGTCTCTGTGCCGTGCTCAAAGGCGTCTCAGTCCGAGCCGTGAGTTTAGTGGAGACGGTCGCTCGTGAGGCAACAGCTACGGATCAAGCTGAGGCGACACGCCTCGAGCTGATCCGTAGCTGTTGCCTCAGAGCGAGCAGCCTCAAACTGAGGCTATTTGCTTCAAGTCGAGGCCGTTCGACCCGCTGCCTCTAGTGGATACGAAGCTTAAAACATTTGTCAACGCTCCAACTCTTCCCACGGGTGTCGTAAGAGTCGACTAAGGGATTGAAGTGTCACTGACCATTCTTTGATAGAAGATTTATGGTGGGCAGCGTCATCATAGTGGACACATAACTGCGATCGCTAATATGCTTGCGCGGCATGGCGATTATTGGCATTTACCTCCCAAACCTACGCATATTTAATAGGCAAGGATCGGACAAGCGCCCGTCATTTTGAAAACATAACCCTGTTACGTACTTATGATATTAACATATTTTATTTCATAACATTTTTTTATTAACTCTAAAACAAAGGATCTATTTACGAGATTCCAACTCTTACTTGTACAACCTATTCTGATAGAGACCTTTACTTGTCTACAAATTATTATGTATAAATTATTGGACTTTTAGAGACTTTACATCTCTTGTTATTATTATAATTCAATTTATTGAAATCAATTTTATTTATTAGTTCTTTTTTTTAATGCCTGTTAGTTGTAAGATGTACATACCATGATTATTTGAAAAAATAAGTCCCGCCAAGTTTCTTACCGGTTCTTCTCGGGGACAGTGGTGTAGGGTTAGAACCGGAAGTAGTTTTAATTTTAAGTAACTTAGACGATTCAAAACAGTTTGTTGCTATTCCAATTTGAATAGACTCATTTGACTTTGACAAATGATGATTGTGACCAATAAACGATTCAGATTTTTTGATATTGAATTATCATTGGTGACCAATGTTACAAATTCACAATCATGGTGTGTACAAGTAAGAAGGAGTTGATATATCTTAAATAGATACTTTAAGCTTTAATTTAAATAAATATATCTTATTAAATAAAATATGTAGACATCATAATATAAGGAAGTCTCTACTACACAAAACAGGGTTATGTTTTCAAAATGACGGGCGTTTGTCCGATCCTTGGCCATTATAAAAAACATACGCTATGTCAACATTTCTTTGCAAGTGTCAGAAAATAATCACACGTATTATTTGAACCCTTTTTTTTTAGCGGCAAATCCTCCTGGTCGGGCAACACGCTCGGGTTCCGGCCCGTGCCGCGGGCGCCTTCGCCCCACGGCCGGGAGCACTCCTACGATGTGGTCATATTTGGCTTTGATACAACGGCGAGGAACGGCTTCATACGACGCATGCCGAAGAGTTGGCAGGCGTTGAAGGATATAGGCGCTACTGTTATGGAGGGGTGAGTCTATTTGTCTGTCTTTTATGGAGAGGTGAGTATGTCTGTCTATCTGTCTGCTATCTATCTGCCTTACTGTCTAATACTCTCTCTGTCTTCTGTCTGCCTGTGTGTCTTACTGACTGATTGGGTACATACGACGCATGCCGAAGAGTTGGCAGGCGTTGAAGGATATAGGCGCTACTGTTATGGAGGGGTGAGTCTATTTGTCTGTCTTTTATGGAGAGGTGAGTATGTCTGTCTATCTGTCTGTCTGTCTATATGTCTGTCTGCTATCTATCTGTCTTACTGTCTAATACTCTCTCTGTCTTCTGTCTGCCTGTGTGTCTTACTGACTGATTGGGTACATACGACGCATCTATCTATCTGTCTGAGTCTGCCTTTCTATCTGTCTGCCTCTGCCTGTCTGTCTGCTATCTATCTGTTTTACTGTCTGTCGTACTGTCATTGTCTACCTATCTGTCTGTCTGTCTATATGTCTTGTTGTCTGCCTATCTGTCTATCTTCTCGTCTGTCTTACTATCTATCTATCGATCTGTCTATATGCCTGTCTCAACACGCTCGGGTTCCGGCCCGTGCCGCGGGCGCCCTCGCCCCACGGCCGGGAGCACTCCTACGATGTGGTCATATTTGGCTTTGATACAACGGCGAGGAACGGGTTTATACGACGCATGCCGAAGAGTTGGCAGGCGTTGAAGGATATAGGCGCTACTGTTATGGAGGGGTGAGTCTATTTGTCTGTCTTTTATGGAGAGGTGAGTATGTCTGTCTGTCTATCTATCTGTCTGAGTCTGCCTTTCTATCTGTCTGCCTCTGCCTACTATCTATCTGTTTTACTGTCTGTCTGTCGTACTGTCATTGTCTGCCTATCTGTCTGTCTGTCTTACTGCCTGTCTATCTGTCTTACTGTCTGTCTATCTGTCTTACTGTCTGTCTATCTGTCTTATTGTCTGCCTATCTGTCTATCTTCTTGTCTGTCTTACTGTATATCTGCCTACCTCAACACGCTCGGGTTCCGCCCCGTGACGCGGGCGCCTTCGCCCCACGGCCGGGAGCACTCCTACGACGTGGTCATATTTGGCTTTGATACAACGGCGAGGAATGGGTTTATACGACGCATGCCGAAGAGTTGGCAGGCGTTGAAGGATATAGGCGCTACTGTTATGGAGGGGTGAGTCTATTTGTCTGTCTTTTATGGAGAGGTGAGTATGCCTGTCTATTTGTTTATCTATCTGTCTGAGCCTGCCTTTCTATCTGTCTGCCTCTGCCTGTCTGTCTGCTATCTATCTGTTTTACTGTATGTCGTACTGTCATTGTCTGCCTATCTGTCTGTCTGTCTTACTGTCTGCCTATCTGTCCATCTTCTCGTCTGTCTTACTGTCTTTCTATCGATCTGTCTATATGCCTGTCTCAACACGCTCGGGTTCCGGCCCGTGCCGCGGGCGCCCTCGCCCCACGGCCGGGAGCACTCCTACGATGTGCTCATATTCGGCTTTGATACAACGGCGAGGAATGGGTTTATACGACGCATGCCGAAGAGTTGGCAGGCGTTGAAGGATATAGGCGCTACTGTTATGGAGGGGTGAGTCTATTTGTCTGTCTTTTATGGAGAGGTGAGTATGTCTATCTGTTTGTCTATCTATCTGTCTGAGTCTGCCTTTCTATCTGTCTGCCTCTGCCTGTCTGTCTGCTATCTATCTGTTTTACTGTCTGTCGTACTGTCATTGTCTACCTATCTGTCTGTCTGTCTATCTGTCTTATTGTCTGCATATCTGTCCATCTTCTCGTCTGTCTTACTATCTATCTATCGATCTGTCTATATGCCTGTCTCAACACGCTCGGGTTCCGCCCCGTGCCGCGGGCGCCTTCGCCCCACGGCCGAGAGCACTCCTACGATGTGATCATATTTGGCTTTGATACAACGGCGAGGAATGGGTTTATACGACGCATGCCGAAGAGTTGGCAGGCGTTGAAGGATATAGGCGCTACTGTTATGGAGGGGTGAGTCTATTTGTCTGTCTTTTATGGAGAGGTGAGTATGTCTGTCTGTTTGTCTATCTATCTGTCTGAGTCTGCCTTTCTATCTGTCTGCCTCTGCCTGTCTGTCTGCTATCTATCTGTTTTACTGTCTGTCGTACTGTCATTGTCTACCTATCTGTCTGTCTGTCTATCTGTCTTATTGTCTGCATATCTGTCCATCTTCTCGTCTGTCTTACTATCTATCTATCGATCTGTCTATATGCCTGTCTCAACACGCTCGGGTTCCGCCCCGTGCCGCGGGCGCCTTCGCCCCACGGCCGAGAGCACTCCTACGATGTGATCATATTTGGCTTTGATACAACGGCGAGGAATGGGTTTATACGACGCATGCCGAAGAGTTGGCAGGCGTTGAAGGATATAGGCGCTACTGTTATGGAGGGGTGAGTCTATTTGTCTGTCTTTTATGGAGAGGTGAGTATGTCTGTCTGTCTATCTATCCGTCTGTCTGCTTTCTATCTGTCTTACTGTCTAATACTCTCTCTGTCTTCTGTCTGCCTGTGTCTTACTGACTGATTGGGTACATACGACGCATGCCGAAGAGTTGGCAGGCGTTGAAGGATATAGGGGCTACTGTTATGGAGGGGTGAGTATGACTGTCTATCTGTCTGTCTGTCTACATGTCTGTCTGCTATCTATCTGTCTTACTGTCTAATACTCTCTCTGTCTTCTGTTTGCCTGTGTGTCTTACTGACTGATTGGGTACATACGACGCATGCCGAAGACTTGGCAGGCGTTGAAGGATATAGGCGCTACTGTTATGGAGGGGTGAGTCATTTGTCTGTCTTTTATGGAGAGGTGAGTATGTCTGTCTATCTGTCTGTCTATATGTCTGTCTGCTATCTATCTGTCTTACTGTCTAATACTCTCTCTGTCTTCTGTCTGCCTGTGTGTCTTACTGACTGATTGGGTACATACGACGCATGCCGAAGACTTGGCAGGCGTTGAAGGATATAGGCGCTACTGTTATGGATGGGTGAGTCCGTCTGTCTGTCTGTCTGGCCGTCTGTTTGTCTCTTTATCAACATGCCTGTCTGTCTGTTTGTCGGTTTATCTATCTATCTGTCTGAGTCTGCCTTTCTATCTGTCTGCCTCTGCCTGTCTGTCTGCTATCTATATATTTTACTGTCTGTCTGTCGTACTGTCATTGTCTACCTATCTGTCTGTCTGTCTATCTGTCTTATTGTCTGCATATCTGTCCATCTTCTCGTCTGTCTTACTATCTATCTATCGATCTGTCTATCTGCCTGTCTCAACACGCTCGGGTTCCGCCCCGTGACGCGGCCCCCCTCGCCCCACGGCCGGGAGCACTCCTACGATGTGGTCATATTCGGGTTCGATACAACGGCGAGGAATGGGTTTATACGACGCATGCCGAAGAGTTGGCAGGCGTTGAAGGATATAGGCGCTACTGTTATGGAGGGGTGAGTCTGTCTATCTGTGTGCCTGTCTGCCTATCTGTCTGTCTGTCTGCTATCTATCTGTCTTACTGTCTAATACTCTCTCTGTCTTCTGTCTGCCTGTGTGTCTTACTGACTGATTGGGTACATATGACGCATGCCGGAGAGTTGGCCGGCGTTGAAGAATATAGGGGCTACTGTTATGGAGGGGTGAGTCCGTCTGTCTGTCTGTCTGTCCGTCCGTTTGTCTCTTTATCAGCATGCCTGTCTGTCTGTCTGTCTATCTGTCTGTCGGTTTGTCTATCTATCTGTCTGAATCTGCCTTTCTATCTGTCTGCCTCTGCCTGTCTGTCTGCTATCTATCTGTTTTACTGTCTGTCTGTCGTACTGTCATTGTCTGCCTATCTGTCTTATTGTCTGCCTATCTGTCCATCTTCTCGTCTGTCTTACCGTCTATCTATCGATCTGTCTATCTTACCTTAATGGGCCACCTACAAACAGGGTTTACAAGCATTTTTGCATAGTTTAAGTAGCACAATTTTGCATAAAACCAGCGTTACTCAGGCGACCGTAACCATGGCAATAACAAACAGAAAAAAATTGATTCACTCTCTGGCGGTACTCTTATGGCGCTTTTGTTAATTTTCATTCATTTACAAGAATTTGCATGAAACCACAGATAATACGATCTTGGAGAAATCGGTTGAAGTTATTTGTTTTTTAAATTGGTGATTATAGAGTATATTATTAATTTATTCCATTTCAGATACAACATAGTAGGGGACGGTACACCCGCCGCTCTCTTTCCAATCCTAACGGGAAAGACAGAGCTAGAACTACCCGACGTTAGAAAGAGCAGACATAACACCGGCACTTTGGACACCTTCCCGTTCATATTCTACAAGTTGAAGCAGGACGGGTGAGTAGAAATTAAACTGTTCAGTGCTGAGATGAGACCATTTTACGTCAGGTCCAAAACTTCGGAGGGTCATCTGTACTAAAAAACGTCGTACGAGACACGTGCAAAAAGGAAATTCGTAACTCCCTCCTCCCTTCGGTCGTGTTTTAAAACATCGCCACTAGTTTCGGATTTCCTGTTTTTCGCACTTGTGTCGTAATGTACTATTTTGTGAACGAATGTGTATTACCCCAAAATGGTCCTGTTGGTACTAAGTTGGGGTCTGATGATGGGATCTTGGAGAAATCGAGGGATATCTTCAAATGTTATATGGCGCTTTTAGTAATTTTCATTCATTTACAAGAATTTGCATTCAGAAAGTAGGATTTGAGGAAACCAATGATGGAAACAAATCGGGGATCTTAGAGAAATCGGTTGAAGTCGGTATTTTTTAATTTTTAATTTGGTGATTATTGTGTATACGAATAGACTTATTTCTATTCTAACTCACTGGGATGGAGATATTCTCGGCCGTGTGGTGACGGCAGTAAGAATACATTTGTCACCACCCCAACTCCTTCGGGTGTCGTAAGAGTCGAAGTCACTGACCATTTTGGCAAAATGTTGATGATGGGCAGCGTCATCATAGTGGACACATTACTGCGATCGCCAATCCGCTTGCGATTATGGGCATTTACCTCCTAATGCGTCTATACCACAGATGTCATATATACCATAGATCAAGCAAACGTATCTACTTAGCGTGTCAAATGAACTCAGTGAAATCCACTGAGTTGTCCGTCTTTAATCGCAGCTTGCAGCTTTCGGGCGTCAAATTTTGTAAGTTGAAGTGAACAAAAACATTAATAATGCCTCCTTAAGTAATATTAATTGCAACAACAAAAAAAAAATATGAATACTCAAGGGCCTGAGACATATTTAAAATCATAGGCAAGTAACAACTTCAGTACAAAATCTGACACGCTCGGCCGCCATACAAATGAATGATTGTTTCTTCTATCCAAATCTAATTCTGTGGTCTATACGCATAGTTAATAGGAGAGGCCTACGTCCAGCAGTAGACCATCATAGGCTGATGATGTACGTATTCTAAAATAACACGGTGTTTGCAGATACCGCACAGCCTATTTCGAAGACCTCCCCCAGATTGGTACCTTCCAATACCGCTTTAACGGCTTCCGCCGCCAGCCAGCTGACCACTATCTGCGTGCCTTCTACCTCGAGGAGCTAGCTACCCGCAGGAGGGAGGACTACTGTCTAGGAGACACGCCGCAGTTTAAAGTCATGATCAACATGACTCAACAGGTATGACTTGGTCTGAATTATTCAAAATAATCCTTTTCTTCCAGTTTCAACCAGAATTTTCGGACTTACAAGCACCAGACTGGATTCTTCGGTAAGTCATATAAAATTACTCGACAGCTAAAACAACTTGGTCTAAATTCATCCAAGGATCACATTTCTCATGATTCAAATACAAATACAAATAATTTATTCGTGGCAAATATAACAAGCATGACAGGACAAGACAAAACAGACAGATTCAGCACTTAATACCACCACGACCGCTTTAATCAATTCTACCACTTCAACGGGAATGTGACTCACCGATCAATGTCACTCAACAGGTAAGACTTGGTCTAAATTATTCAAAAACATCCTTTTCCAGTTTCAACCATATTACCCGGGCTCACAAGCACCAAACCGGATTCTTCGGTCAATTCATGATACAATTACTCAACAGGTAAGACCACCAGGTCTAAATTCTTCAAAACCATCTTTTTCTAACCAGTTTCAACCACAATTTTCGGACTCACAAGCACTAGACCCGGATTCTTCGGGCAAGTCATGATAAAATTACTCAACAGGTAAAACAACTTGGTCTAAATTCATCCAAGGATCACATTTCTCATGATTCGACAGCTTTCAACGATTCTACCACTTCAACGGGAATGTGACTCACCGATCAATGTCACTCAACAGGTAAGACTTGGTCTAAATTATTCAAAAACATCCTTTTCCAGTTTCAACCACAATTTTTGCACTCACAAGCACCAGACTAGATTCTTCGGTCAATTCATGATAAAATTACTCAACAAGTAAGACCACCTGGTCTAAATTCTTCAAAAAAATCCTTTTCTAACAGTTTCAGTTTTGAAAAAATAAGTCCACCTGGTTTTCTTACTGGTTCTTCTCAGGACAGTGGTGTAGAGTTAGAACGAGTAGATTTTTTTTTTCTCTCTCGATAATGTCAGACGATTCGAAAATGCTTATTAATAGCGTACTTGAAATATTGACGTTGAGCGTAGTTTGACTTTGACTTATTATAATTAGTGACACTTCATTGGCCGTGTGGTGCAGTAATACATTTGACCCAAATAATAATAATAATAATAATAACCCCCCAAAGGAGTCACCTTGCCGTGGTGGGCGGGCTTACGGGTTGGTGATACACTATAAAAGAGGTCGAAAGATTTAGACCGCACCCCATTTAGGGAGATACCTACCAACGCCAATATCAACAAGGCTTACCCTTCCCAAACCAAGACTCCATCTATCCTATCTCTCCTTCTTCTTCCCTCCTTTTCTCTATCCTACTTCCACGTTTAGATTAGTCATGCAGTTAAGGTCGAGAACTCTACGTCAGGGGCCGCTGCCCGAGGGCAATCGTCGGGGCGCATCTGGAGCCGTTGCTGGATGCCACAGCATGCGAACCAACGGCGATGAGGAGTTGAGCAGGCGGTCTCCCATCGAAAAATCTGCTACAGCCGCAGTCGGGTCGCTTCCCGAGGGCGATCGTCGGGGCGCACCTGGAGCCGCTGCTGGGTGCCACAGCATGCGAACCAGTGGCGATGCGGAGCTGACCAGGCGGGCTCCCATCGAAAAATATACTACAGCCGAAAACACAACTACTCCTCAACCATCATCGAATTCTCCAAATTCCAGTTCGTCTACAGCTTCCCTATTCTCTTCACTCCCATCATCACCTGCATCGTACTTAAATTACTCGGATACAGAAAGCTCGTCGCAGTCTCCCTGTTTTGAAAAGGTAAGATCACGAAGCAGAATTCCCCGAACCGGAGCAAACCGCAGGGAGGATAGTAGAACTTCACGCCCATCATCAAATATCACGCCGCAGTCACCTACCCAGGTTCAGACTGGGATAGAGGCTACCCATAACTGTCGGGAACTTAGGAGCAGAACAGTTACTCCGTTGTTGACAGGGCCAACTAATCCGGTAACGCGCGTCAATCCCAATATACCAGCCTTAAGTGTTGCGCAGGAAGCGGATGCTTTTCAACCTGCGTCCACTAAGGCCGGTAAACCTCGAGTACGCATGAGATGGAGTAATGATGTGAACCTATTTATAATGCGTACATACTATAGAGTCACAAAATTAGAAACCGATTTTACAGTATATCGAAAACTATTGCACGAATGTTTCACGAAACAATATCCCGGAGTAAATGTCTCAGAGCAGAGAGTTTCAGACCAACGAAGAACAATCATACGTAATAAAATGATTTCCGATGAAATATTAGCCCGAATACGAGAAGATATCAAACTGGAACTAGTAAACTCTACTATGTCATTATCCCCCTCAAGTACCGTAAATAGTGTTTTACCGAATATGGAATTGCCATCTGAGTTAGAAGCGTCCATTGCGTCGTCGATATCAAACACAGTAATTATGCCAGAAATACTTTCACAAACAACACAACTAACACAAGCAATAAATGTACAGGCCGAGAGCGAAATTTTACCCCCTATAAATAATACTACAGAACAAAGACTTTTTCAAAACTTACAGACGACCATAACTTTATACGCGGAATCCGACCCAACGCTCAGACCCAAATTGCCCAAATTAAAATACAGCGCACATCTCACGCAACTAGTACAATTATTCAACCAAAAAATTCTGAACCAGTTCATTTCACAAGGATCGGAGTTGACACATATCCATAACGTAATTTACTGCAGTGCCTTGGTTATATCGCAGGAACTAGGCTATAAAATAGGACAAAATGAACAAGCATGGCGGGGAAAAGACAGAAAACCCGCATGGTACATTAGACTGGAAAAGGATATAGTACAATTAAGATCTGATATAGGTAGGTTAACACAATACATTAACAATAATAGAACAAGGAGAATAGTAGCTCGGGTAAATGAAATATTTAAAGCGTTTAGAGTTCACAGCAGCCACGAAAGCTATAACAAGACCCCTGAAGAATACTTAGATACCCTAAAACAAAAGTTGACTCTAAAAGCCCATCGACTGAAAAGATATAACAAAGCACTCAAGCGGAAAAGAGATAACAAACTTTTTGAAACTAACGAAAAAATATTCTACAGGCAGCTTGGCAGCCCTGAAAATAACACCGAGCCAACTGTACGCCAGTTACCACAGGTAAGTGAGCTAGAGCAGTTTTGGGCAGATATCTGGGAAACAGACATACAGCATAATGAGGATGCAACCTGGATAGAACAAGAAGAAAGAAGATGGGGAAATATAGAGGAAATGAAATTTGAAGTCATAACCGAATCTGATATAGAAGAAGTTACGAAAAAATTGCATAATTGGAAATCCCCGGGAATAGATCGAATTCATAACTTCTGGTTCAAAAAATTCCATGTACTTCATAAGCCATTAGCTAATTGTATTTCAAACATTATCCATGGTCAACAAGATACACCAGCCTTTATAGGAAAAGGAGTGACATATATGATACCGAAAAGTAAACTCACAATGCAACCCTCACAGTACAGACCGATAACATGCCTGCCTACAATTTACAAAATAATCACATCCTTAATAACACGAAAAATTGCCACACATGTAGAACAAAACAACATAATCTCCGAAGAGCAGAAAGGTTGTAGACGGAATCATATGGGATGCAAGGAGCAGTTGATAATAGATTCAGTTATACATAGACATGCAGCAATTAATAAAACAAACCTACATTGCACATACATAGATTATAAAAAAGCCTTTGATAGCATTCCGCACTCTTGGTTAATACGCATACTACAGATATATAAAATTAATCCGGTTTTAATCAATTTTCTCCAGAACACCATGAAACTATGGAAAACAACTTTACGCCTCGACAATATTATAACCAGAGAAATAAATATAAGAAAAGGTATTTATCAAGGCGATTCCTTGAGTCCTCTATGGTTCTGTCTTGCCCTAAACCCGATCTCTAACATGCTGCGCTTAAACGGAACTGGATATAACCTGAAACACAATAATGAAGAAACTTATATATCTCATTTAATATACATGGATGACATTAAACTTTATTCAAAAACAGAAACTGAAATGGAAATGCTGATAGACAAAACATCAGAATTTAGTAAGGACATAAATATGCAGTTTGGATTCGATAAGTGCAAAACTATCCATATTGTTAGAGGCAAAATATTACCCGGTAACTTCTCAGTAGACAACACAGACTTAATAACAGCTATGGAACCGGACGATTTATATAAATATTTAGGATACCAGCAGTCGAAAGGAATAGATCACATTAAAATAAAAAAATCGCTAATAGAACAATATAAAAAACGAATTCATGCCATCTGTAAATGCAAACTTACAGCAAAATCCCTCATTAAAGCAATAAATAGCTATGCAATACCTGTTTTAACATACTCATTCGGGGTTATTAAATGGACTAAATCCGATATCCGTCACCTTGAAATTACCACAAGAACCATACTTACTAAATACAACAATCACCATCCCAAATCGGCTATAGAAAGAATGACATTGAAAAGAGAACACGGGGGTAGAGGATTAATAGCCATACGCGCACTCTGGATCAAACAAATAAATAACCTTAAAACATTCTTCCTTTCCAAATCAGACAGCAGCGAAATACATAAAGCAATAGTATTAAATGACACAAATTTCACTCCGCTTAACTTAACTGAAACAGCATTAATTCCTATCGAAAATGAAACCGAAGCCGTTAGGTTGGAGCAGTGGAAGAAAAAAGTTTTACATGGCAGACATCCCAAGGACCTAATGTTACCTCATGTTGACCCTGTAGCTTCCAATAAATGGCTGAACCTGGGAACACTCTTCCCAGAAACAGAAGGATTTATAATAGCAATACAAGATCAAGTAATAAATACAAAAAACTACAGAAAATACATAATAAAAGACCCTAGTATTACAGATGATAGATGCCGAAAATGTCATAATCTCCCAGAAACTATCCAACATATCACTGGAGCCTGCTCTACTCTTACACAAACCGATTACACGCATCGTCATAACCAAGTAGCAAACATCGTACATCAAAAGCTAGCAGTTAAATACAATCTCACACCTACCAGTACCACACCGTACTACAAATACTCCCCAAGTCCCGTATTAGAAAACTCTACCCATAAAATATATTTCGATCGCGCTATACTGACAGACAGAACTACACATTTTAACCGACCAGACATAACTCTGACAGATAAAATAAACAAAATCACTTACCTTATCGATATAGCCGTCCCCAACACGCACAACCTGCAAAAAACAATAACCGAGAAGATACACAAGTATACCGATCTTAAAGATGAAGTAACTAGAATCTGGAACCAAGAAAAAGTCTACATTGTCCCAATAGTATTATCTAGCACTGGTGTCATACCTAAATACCTCCACCACAGTCTGAAACTCCTTGACCTGAAATCTAATACATATATGCTGTTACAAAAGGCAGCAATTCTGAACACATGTAGAATTGTAAGAAAATTTCTACAAATTGACGGCGACGGAATCGATGTAGGATAACGCCGCAATTAACACTAAACAACACTTGTCACCTACTTGGCTTTGTCCCGTAGGTGACAACATTTACCAGCTTATGCTGAGAAAAATAACCCCTGGAAAATAATAATAATAATAATAATAATACACTGCTTACCACACATCGAATGCTACAACACTGCTTACCACACATCGAATGCTACACCCGCGCTCATCAGTTATGAGATTGTACATCCCGCGGAAGTGTGGGGGCCGCGGCTTCCTAAATGCCAAAAACCTCCACAACCGCGAGGTGTACAATCTTAGAAACTATTTTCTTAACAATGAGTGCGGGATGCATCGTGATGTGGTGGCAGTAGACCGGAACCTCACGCCGCTCTCCTTGGCAAAAGAGAACTGGCGCAGACCTGTGGTACTGGGCACCGAGGACCGCAGGGCGGTATGGAAGAGCAAGGAGCTACACGGGCGGTTCTACAAGGCCCTCACGGGACCTGACGTAGATCTGCTCGCGTCGGTGAACTGGCTACGATTCGGGGACCTCTTCGGAGAAACCGAGGGTTTTGCCTGTGCAATTGCTGACGAGGTTATCATGACGAATAACTACCGGAAATATATCCTGAAGGACGGTACGGTCGACATTTGTCGGGCATGCCGCCGTCCCGGTGAGTCACTCAGGCATATTATTTCCGGTTGTTCTCAGATTGTTAACACCGAGTACTTGCACAGACACAACCTTGTAGCCAGGATTATACACCAGCAGCTTGCTCTTCAATACGGCCTTGTGGGCTTCGAAGTGCCGTACTATAAGTACACACCTGCGGCAGTTCTCGAAAATGGTCGTGCCACGCTCTATTGGGATCGATCTATCATCACGGACAGGACTATTGTAGCCAATAAGCCTGATATCGTGCTGATAGATCGATCCCAACGCCGGGCAATGCTCATCGACATCACCATCCCCCATGACGAGAACCTCGTGAAGGCCGAGAAGGACAAAGCCAGTAAGTACCTTGACTTGGCTCACGAGGTAACCGACATGTGGGAGGTTGATTCGGCGATCATTGTACCGATAGTTGTTTCTGCGAACGGTCTCATAGCGAAGAGTCTCGATCAACACCTCAAGAGGCTCTCGCTAGGTGGTTGGGTCAAGGGTCAGATGCAGAAGGCGGTAATCCTGGACACGGCGCGCATAGTCCGGCGGTTCCTCTCCCTGCAGCCCTAACCACCGGCAGCTTGGGCCCGCTCCGTTGCCGGCGGCTCTCTAGGTTAGGTTTTTTATATTATGTTTACATGTTTGGTATTGCTTTTGTATGTTTTATTGTATTTTACTTTTATAGACATTTTGTAAAAAACCTAGCCTAAGAAATCGATGAAATAAAGAGTATAATAATAATAATATTTTATTTCAGGCAGAGCCCATAGATTGTTAGTAATACAGACTTATACAATATTGTTAGTAGGTACAAAAACATTATTCTTAAAAACTAACATAAATATAAATAATCTGTTTCAATTGTCACTATCTTTGTCATCATAAATAAAAAATTAGGACTAATATAAAATTTGAAATGAAATGGCATGTCTATCCCTAAATTATAATTAATAAATTCCCATTAATTAATTAAATTACATTAAAATAATAAATAAAAATAAAATCATCAAAAATAATAACAATAATAAAACAAACCATTTACACATAAAAATCAGCAAATAATAACAATAGTAATAATAAAAAAGAAAACAAATTAATTACAAGTCAAAATTAACAAAACTGGAGTGCATACCTATCCAACTACGCAGCATTGGTGAGTCCCATCTCTCGGCAAATACCTTGAGGACGCTGTTCGGACTTCTCTTCAACCTCCCGAGCAAGGAGGCGCAGCGTTTCCTCATGATTGCATGGAATCCATCGACTCCAGCCTCCGCAAACATACCCGACGCGCTGCACCACCGTCGAAGTCCAAGCAGCGCCCTGAAGGCATTATTGTATTGCACGCGAAGAGCGTTGTACGTCCTCCGCGTATAGTCAATCCATAGATTACAGGTGTAAAAGTATTGGCAGTATGCCCTAAACAAGGTCACCTTTACTTCCTTCGTACACCCTGCAAATCTACGGGCCAACATATTGCAGCGGACGGACAGCGCTCGACGCTCCCTCTCGATGTCCATGTTGTCACAGAGATCTTCGGTGACCCAATGACCCAGATATTTAAAATGCTTGACTCTGTTCAGTTTTGTGCCACATAAGGTAATTGGTGGTAGATTCTCAAACGTTTTGGTACCTGCCTTGAACAATAAAAACTCACTCTTTGTAGCATTATATCTGAGTCCATGAGCCACCGCATATCTCTCACAGATAGCGATCAGACTTTGCAAAGCGCCGAGAGAAGGCGCAAGCAACACCATATCGTCTGCGTAGCTGAGGTTGTTCATGCAAACACCCCCAACCGAGCATCCGACATTGGATCCGCTTAGTTCACCAATCAGTCCGTTGACGTACAGGTTAAATAAGCGGGGAGATGTAATCCCCCCCTGCCTCACCCCGCTCTCCAACCTGTACTTCTCCGAATACTCACCAGCCCATCTCACGCTGTTATTTTGGCTGTGGTACCAGTACTTAATTAGTGCTGTTACCTCACAGGGAAGACCGGCAACGCGCTCCATCTTCTCCCAAAGAACTCTGTAAGACACCAGGTCGAAGGCCTTGGAGAGATCCAGAAAACACGCGAATACCGGTGTTTTCCTGGAGGTATAATACTGGACGGTCTGCTTGAGACAAAGAACGGCACTTTCCGTGGAGAGACCCGGTCTAAAACCGAACTGTGCGTCGTTAAGGTGGATATGCTTGTCCAACTGCTTGTCAAGCAGAGCGTCCAGCACCTTTGCAATGACGGCTGCCAGCGAAATAGGTCTATAGTTGTTTAAGTCAGAAGCATCTCCAGTTTTGTTTTTTATAATTGGTACAACAATAGTATGCATAAGCTGATCTGGTAGGTAACTATGACTAGTACAAAGGCTGTAAAACATTGCCAACACCCTTGGTAAATGATTACCTGCATATTTTAGGTGCTCTATACTAAGGTTGTCGTGCCCAGGGGATTTCCCTCTAGTCATATGTTTTATTATTAGGGACACATCTTTGGCTAAGAAGTTAACAGTAATCTCACCGTCACAACCACTAGGCCTCGATGAGAGTACAGTAGTCCCCAAGGGCGACTCCACCCTAAAGTGTTCTTTAAAGGCATTGGCTATGCCCTTGACATCATGCAGACCACCGACGCTGACAGGAAGGCTTGACCTTGGATTTAACTTATTCGTATCTTTCCAGAATTTTCCAAAATCTTTTTTAATGTGGTGTTTTGCAATTATATCTAACTTAATTTGTCTTTGGTTGTCCTGACAATATTTTAATTTTGATTTGAACAGCCTACGGGACTCGCGCATCTTGTTATAAATGGGACCCGCGGTAGGTTTCCCATACGCCATCCAATTCAAAAAATCAAACCTCGCCATCCTATGAGCGTCGCCTACATGCTTATTCCAGCCCACCACACAATTATTCTTCCTTCTCCTCGGTTCTACATAACTATTTTCAGCTCCCGCACTGAGTATATTTACAATACATTTGTACATGTCATTCAATATTACTTTATGATTTTTATCCGAGCACAACCTATGGGCACAGTTACACAACTCAGGCGGAAAATGTATTTTACTCAATTCCTTATTACAGTAGTCATGATATTTTTCTATCTGTGTTTCGTCCCTTTCACCCCATCTAATTTTATCAGTCACCACAGGAGCCACAGGTATTGACGGGCTGATCAGGTCGAAATTACATTCTACGACCAACGGAAAGTGGTCCGACCAGTATGTGTTATGCAATATAGACGCATTTATCACTGACTGTCTCGCAGCTTGAGTGACTACGCAATGGTCTAGCCACCGCTTGCAACCATGTGCGTCACTAATAAAAGTAAATGAGTTACTAGGGAGCAAATCCATGTCAACACACGACCAGTTCTGTTCTACACAAAAGTCCAACAATTCATTCGCGAATAATTCGCCCGGGTTCGCATTAAAATCGCCAAGTATAAACACTGAGTCAACATTACTATTGTCAATGATTGCCGCCACTTCGCTTAAACACTCCGTAAACTCCATTAAGTTATCAGCTGAGTTTGTAGGCATGTATACGGAAAACACTAATATCGCGCGGTCATTGTTTACAATCTTTATCGCGCACAGACGCACACTACGACATTCAATACCGAATATAATTTGCGATACACGTTTTAAAGAAAAAAAAATACTGACATAAACTATTTCTTTTCAGTTCCTGGAATTGGAAGGGAAGCATTTCATATTCACCTTCATAGCGGACATCACTCACAACGACTTCAACGTTATTCAGTCCGCCGACGACGACACGGCTGCGTTCCTCCGCGGTCTCCTCTCCAAGGCCGAAAACACGCTTATAATCGTCATGGGCGACCATGGGCCTAGGTATGTACACCTGGTAGTGATAGTCTGAGAATAACGACACGTATGCGTTCCTCCGCGGTCTCCTCGCGAAAGCCGAAGGCACGCTTATAGTCATCATGGGCGACCATGGGCCTAGGTATGTACACCTGATAGTGATAGTCTGAGAATAACGACACGTATGCGTTCCTCCGCGGTCTCCTCGCCTACCGAACACGCTTATAATCGTCATGGGCGACCATGGGCCCAGGTATGTACACCTGATAGTAATAGTCTGAGAATAACGACACGTATGCGTTCCTCCGCGGTCTCCTCGCCTACCGAACACGCTTATAATCGTCATGGGCGACCATGGGCCCAGGTATGTACACCTGATAGTGATAGTCTGAGAATAACGACACGTATGCGTTCCTCCGCGGTCTCCTCGCCTACCGAACACGCTTATAGTCGTCAGAGGCGACCATGGGCCTAGGTATGTACACCTGATAGTGATAGTCTGAGAATAACGACACGTATGCGTTCCTCCGCGGTCTCCTCGCCTACCGAACACGCTTATAATCGTCATGGGCGACCATGGGCCCAGGTATGTACACCTGATAGTAATAGTCTGAGAATAACGACACGTATGCGTTCCTCCGCGGTCTCCTCGCCTACCGAACACGCTTATAATCGTCATGGGTGACCATGGGCCCAGGTATGTACACCTGATAGTGTTAGTCTGAGAATAACGACACGTATGCGTTCCTCCGCGGTCTCCTCGCCTACCGAACACGCTTATAGTCGTCATGGGAGACGGGCCTAGGTATGTACACCTGATAGTGATAGTCTGAGAATAACGACACGTATGCGTTCCTCCGCGGTCTCCTCTCCAAGCCCGAAGATACGCTTATAGTCGTCATGGGCGACCATGGGCCTAGGTATGTACACCTGATAGTGATACTCTGAGGATAACGACACGTATGCGTTCCTCCGCGGTCTCCTCGCCTACCGAACACGCTTATAGTCGTCATGGGCGACCATGGGCCTAGGTATGTACACCTGATAGTGATAGTCTGAGAATAACGACACGTATGCGTTCCTCCGCGGTCTCCTCGCCTACCGAACACGCTTATAGTCGTCATGGGCGACCATTGGCCTAGGTATATCAACCTGATAGTCCGTAAAGAACGACACGTATGCGTTTCTTCCCGGTCTCCTCGCCTACCGAAGACGCTTATAGTCGTCATGGGGGATGGGCCTAGGTATGAACACAACTAGGGCATGCTGTACCGGTACCCGATAAAACCCCGGTTCTCGGTAAAACCGGGAATATCGGGGAAAATTTTCAGGACAGGTTTTTGCGACACCATATATTTTCCGGCAATTTAGGAACCGAAAATTACCGGGAGCATGCCCTATACACAAGCTTGTAATCCGTAGACACTGCTGCGTTGTTACAAGGTCTCTACTTTTATTACATATTTCTCGAGGCGTGAAAATCATAAGTACTAGCAATTTCTCTGACTTGTAAGCACAGAAATGAATATACACTGGAAGAAGCAAATGTATCTACTTCGCGTGTCCGAACTCAGTGGCAGCCACTGAGATGGCCATTTCTAATGACAGTCCACATACGTCAGCTGTTGCAGCCGCACGAAAGAAAAAAAATACAAAATGCTTCATTGCATGATAATTAACTACACCAGCCCAAATATTTCCAGCGCACAATAACAAAAACATATTTCCCATCACACGTAAGTAATTTTTAATAGTTATTTATTATACAAGGGGGCAAAGTTGTTGTTTAACTGTCGTGCCAATATTGAGACCTAAGCTAGCGAAAGATTCCAAAATTGAGCCACGAGCGTAGCGAGTGGTTCAAAAACTGGAATCTTGAGCAGTGCGAAGGTCTCAAGGCACGAGAGTTGAACAAACTTTGCCGCCAAGTGTAATACAACTTTTTTCCCCTCACTATCGCGAGGAAATATGATTACAAATCTCATCCAAATGTAAATTAACTTAAAGAAACCATTTAAAACTCTATGTCGAAACGTATCGTAGAATAGAGTTACTTCTGGAAATTAAATATAGCCAATGGCTTACAAAGTCACCCATGACAAGACCAATTTAACATGTGAGCTCCGATTGCGCATGTTTACTACGGTCATACAGATCCACTTATACTAGGCAGTAGGGGGCTATAGGAATTAGAGCAATGTCAAATTACTTTATTCACAAGTGTGTAAAAAGCGTTTTTACCCGCTCGTATCAAACGATAAACGAGCGCTTTACGAGCTAGTGAGGGGAAAATAATATTGTGCGTGAATTCATTTTTAATAATTTTTTTCGTATTTTTATTTATCTATGCGTCCAAGAATGTACCTGTAACTATAGAGTTACGTTACAAACCGGCGTTTACATTGCATTGCTGCGTTTGATCGACCATGTGTGTTAAAGAGATGATGAATATGAGACTAGCGATACTCTCGCATATCGCTTCGACTTCGTAGTACAGCCCATTTCTCATTCGTCCGTCAAATTTAGCGACTAGTGTTGTTCGTTCTACAATAAATATAATAGTGAGCGAGCGAGCCCACAGATATAAAATCTACGTGTACGAGAGAGACGGCTGCATTGTTGCGGGTGGAGGGGCATTGGTGTCTTTGAATCGTTTAGGTTTTCCCATCACTAAATGCCGACCGTGACGTCTCAGTGACAACTAAAAAGTCGGCACGCTTGGTTCCCATACAAATGGTGCTATTTACTTCATCTACTGAATATCTAAATCTGTGCTTGTAAGTGTAATTTTGTTTTTAACGCATTGTTGAATTTAGATATAATCTTACTCGCAGAACCGACCTTTTGCCGGATTTGTGAAACGCGCCGTTAAACTATACTCAGACAGCTGTCAGTTTCATAGATTATCTGTCAACAATGTCATTTTTTGACACATAATGTATGGAAATAACGTGTCCGGATAGGAGTATAAATGTATGGGCGATTGTGCACCACAATGAATTTTACTGTCCGGCAGACCGAGTTTTCATAGTCCGATATGGCATGAAAAAAACGCATGATTGGCTTGTGCACTTGTCCGTCTTTTTACTCGGAGGTGCGGCATAATAGCATGAAAAAAACGAATGATTGGCTTGTAAAATCGGACTATCGGGACGGTAAAAGTCAGTGCAATTCCGGACGCAGTGCACAAGCAATAACACGTTTTTCATAGCTGTCATCTCGGATCGGAAAAATACTGTCCGGAATGGGGAAAAGGATTTACGCGTCGTTGGACTAAAAGTAAATATGGCGATGTATAAAAATGTCCACTTGCTTAAGTTCAGCCGTATATAATTTCGACGAAGTATAAAAATGTTCACCTGTATATTAGACCAAATATAAACATGTTGCGACACTAGACTAAAAGTAAATATGGCGATGTATAAAAATGTCCACTTGCATAAGTTCGGGCGTATATAATTTTGACGAAGTATAAAAATGTTCACCTGTATATGATTGTTGGTGGTGATAAATTTGATCAGTATATGTATTATTATAATCCTGGACCTATAGTAAGAAGTAAGAAAGTAGTCATTTTTATATTCAGACTTGAATAGACTTAGACATTTGTACACTTTGAAAGTAGTCATTTTTATATTTCGACTTGATAAGACATAAACATTTTTATAATTTGAGAGTAGTCATTTTTATATTCCGACTTGATAAGATTCAAGCATTCTAAAGTATTGGCTTTCTAATACTCGGACCAATTTTTATTTTATATGTAGACATTTTTATACATCGCCATATTTACTTTTAGTCCAACGATGCATAAATCGGGAAAAGTAAAATGTCGGACGGTAAAATTACGTATAGTGCATAAGCTACCAGTGGCGGCTGTACCTTAAGTGCGCTCGTGCGCTGCACTACCATAAAATTTAACAGAATCGTCATCAATAAACATTTTCAAATATGTACCCATTCCGTCCATACGACACTCCTATATTTTTATTTTGATATCAAAAAAAAATTATGTAACCGTTCACTAAGGAGAAGTCCTTTAAACTATTTTTTTTAACGTACTAAAAGTCATCCGTGCGCTCGGCGGAGCGCACTCGGCATCAAGTCAAATTGTATGGGAATCGCGTAAACACCTCTGGCGCGTGAGACGGAAGACGCTACGTACAAACTGTATGAAGAAATATGCGAATTTGGAGCGCCGTCCCGACTGGGCGGTGCCGATGCCGTCCGAAATTTCCCGACTAGACACGAGGCGGCGCGCATCGGCCGGAGAAACGTAATATCTTTGCACTTGTTGTCTGTTTGCTATTATTACACGGAATTTCTTAATTTTCTTATTTGCATAATTACAAAATTAAAACTGTAGGTAAAGTAATTAAAATAATATTATATGAAGTCAAAAGCTGTATGTGTGAAAATAAATGTGCAAATTGCATTTTTTAATTACGACATTATTTTCCATACTACCTATATACTAAGTGCACCACCGGTTCTTGAAGTCAGCAGCCGCCACTGTAAGCTACTATATACATTTAATGGCGTGGCATATCGGGCCGTAAAAAACCGGACTAAAATCAGTGTAGTGCACCGGTAAAAGTCAGTGTACGGTGTTTCTATGCGATTTTTTTACGCGTTTTTAGTGTTCATTACATTACCATCACCACTTTATTTTCCGATGTATAAAAGCAAACGAGACTATTATGCCAGAATAGCAGACAAACATGCGTCTGCTACAAGATAACCGAAAATTACTCCACTATTTATACGCAGTTCGTCAATAATTTGGGAATGGTAATGACTTGATTTGTGCGACGGAATAATCGGATAGAAATACGCTGTAGTGCACAAACGCCCTATGTGAATGTTTTCAGATTCGCGCACGTCCGCGACACACTGCAAGGCAAGCTAGAAGAGCGCCTCCCCCTCCTCGCCCTCCGCCTCCCCGACCGCCTCGTCCGCGCCGCCCCCCGCGCCGCCAGCGCGCTGCGGCTCAACGCGCGCGCGCTCACTACACCGCACGACCTGCACGCCACCATCCTCGACGTGCTCGACTTGAAGCAGCATTGGAACCCGTACAAAGTGAAGGGAGCGGATTTTACGAGGGGACTTACTATGTTGGAGCCGGTGAGTTTTTGTGTGTGCGGAATGTGGAGGCGTCTAGTAGAGAGGCATTTCGATACATTTAGTGTGCCTTCATTTTTTGATCAAATTCTAAAAACGAATGTAGCTCGAAATGGGTTCATAAATAGAGTACATCCAAATAAAGCATTCGCACTAATAAAATATTAGAGAAACTTGATGAAAATCATGAGCGAATGTTAGACGAAAGTACCAGGCGCACATAAGACAGTAAGAGGTTATAGCGACTCGCCTCGCCCTCCGCCTCCCCGACCGCCTCGCCCGCGCTGCGGCTCAACGCGCGCGCGCTCACTACACCGCACGACCTGCACGCCACCATCCTCGACGTGCTCGACTTGAAGCAGCATTGGAACCCGTACAAAGTGAAGGGAGCGGATTTTACGCGGGGACTTACGATGTTGGAGCCGGTGAGTCTGTGCGAAATGTGGAGGCATCTAGTAGCCAGGCGCGCCAATATGTCTTATGTGCCTTCAGTTTCCAAACAAACTAAAAAATAATGCTTACTGCCTTCTAAATCATACATAAATAGGTACTATCCAAATAAAGCATTCGCACTAATAAACATAGAGAAACTTGATGAAAATCATGAGCGAAAATTAGAGGAAAGTACCAGGCGCGTATAAGACGGTAAGAGGTTGTAAGGTAATGCGACTCGCTCACTACACCGCACGACCTGCACGCCACCATCCTCCACGTGCTCGACTTGAAGCAGCATTGGAACCCGTACAAAGTGAAGGGAGCGGATTTTACGAGGGGACTTACTATGTTGGAGCCGGTGAGTCTGTGCGAAATGTGGAGGCATCTAGTAGCCAGGCGCGCCTATATGTCTTATGTGCCTTCAGTTTCCGAACAAACTAAAAAATAATGCTTGCCTTCTAAATCATACATAAATAGGTACTAACTATCCAAATAAAGCATTCTCGCACTAAACAATACAATACAATAGTTATTTGTACAACATGAGAGCAAAGTACGTATTTGATGCGAGTGTCAGTTTTGAGTCTTGAGCAAGCGAAAGATTTTTTTATAGAATCACGAGCGTAGCGAGTGATTCTGTAATAGAATCTTGAGCGTAGCGAGAGACTCGAAAGACACGAGATTCAAATAACTTTGCTCTCAAGTTATACATACAACTTTTCACCTCAGCATGGAGAAAAGGAAATAAAATAACTTCAGCAGGGAGAAAAGGAAATAATAATAATATTAAATCATTTATTTAATCAAAATTAGTTTTAGTACATATCATTATTGGTACATACCAGTGTTGAGGTACCATTCTTATCTCTTAGATTAACATTTTGATGAAAAAATTTTTATAAAACAGTTATAATTATTTAGAAATGAACTCGTGTCGAATTTCTGAACGCGATTCTGACTCGCCTAGTACCACGATATCCGTCCGTTTTAAAACGGCTGTCTTTCTCTCTGTCACACTTATATATAAGAGCGATAGAGAGGTGGAATGACGGACGCCAATGTTATGTATGCTTGGTGGTAGGGGCCATATGCCGTTCGGATACAAGGAATCGGGTCCGATAAAACGCGTCGTCTAATACAACTGGCTGAATACGCTAGGATGCCATGAACGAAAAAAAAAATGCATATTATGACAATTTATAACGTAACATTTTTCATCTTTGTCTTTTTACTAACAAGTGAAAGAAACAAAAGAAAAAGTTGAAGTCTAAACGTCATGGAAAACAACATTCACTCAGTGAGCAAAATCGCACTTTGCTCACTGATTTCGCGAATCAAAAGAAGTCGTTTCGAGCTGCTGAGGTGAAAAAACAATAAACCATTAGAACTTGATGAAAATCATGAGCGAAAATTAGAGGAAAGTACCAGGCGCGCATAAGACGGTAAGAGGTTGTAAGGTAATGCGACTCGCTCACTACACCGCACGACCTGCACGCCACCATCCTCGACGTGCTCGACTTGAAGCAGCATTGGAACCCGTACAAAGTGAAGGGAGCGGATTTTACGAGGGGACTTACTATGTTGGAGCCGGTGAGTTTTTGTTTGTGCGGAATGTGAAGGCGTCTAGTAGCCAGGTCCGCCAATATGTCTTATGCGCCTTCAGTTTCCGAACAAACTAAAAAATAATGCTTACTGCCTTCTAAATCATACATAAATAGGTACTAATCCAAAATTTTAAATAAAGCATTCTCGCACTAATAAACATAACTTGATGAAAATCATGAGCGAAAATGAGAGGAAAGTACCAGGCGCGCATAAGACGGTAAGAGGTTGTAAGGTAATGCGACTCGCTCACTACACCGCACGACCTGCACGCCACCATCCTCCACGTGCTCGACTTGAGGCAGCATTGGAACCCGTACAAAGTGAAGGGAGCGGATTTTACGAGGGGGCTTACGATGTTGGAGCCGGTGAGTCTGTGCGAAATGTGGAGGCATCTAGTAGCCAGGTCCGCCAATATGTCTTATGCGCCTTCAGTTTCCGAACTAACTAAAAAATAATACTTACTGCCTTCTATCATACATAAATAGGTACGTACTATCCAAATAAAGCATTCGCACTAATAAACATTCGAGAAACTTGACGAAAATCATGAGCGAAAATTAGAGGAAAGTACCAGGCGCCCATGAGACGGTAAGAGGTTGTAAGGTAATGCGACTCGCTCACTACACCGCACGACCTGCACGCCACCATCCTCGACGTGCTCGACTTGAAGCAGCATTGGAACCCGTACAAAGTGAAGGGAGCGGATTTTACGAGAGGGCTGACTATGTTGGAGCCGGTGAGTGGTGTAAAATGAGCGAAATGTGAAGGCATCTAGCTCCTGGGCAAGCCAATACAGAGTGTTTTTTTTAAGTGGGACAGTATGGGGAAATCGAAAACTATAGAAGATACAAGGAAGTTGTCTTAGGAGACATTAGCTATTTTTTTGAGATAATAATTTTGGCATTTTCAAAATTTTGGTCAAGTGCGAGTTGTACCTAAAAATTAATAAAATTGATAAAAAAAATTTTTGACGCGGATCGACGTGATTTCATGCGTAGACAATTTTATTGTATTGGATAAAAAAATCTGAACAGCAGAAGTTAGTCAAATTTAAGAAAACAATTTCTCATATTACATCCACTGTGAAGTGTCTACCTACTACTGCAAGGTCAATATTTAAAAAAGTATTACCTACACTTTTCGAACACGACATTTGAATTTGGAACGTTTTATTTAAGTTCAAAAGGATTTTAATAAGTTACATGTCGCGAACTCATAAAGAAAAAAAAAACTTTAAATTTGGAATGACCATTGAGTATCTATTCGTATTTTGATATTTGTTGGATATTTTCATTATTTTTTTCTTTATGAGCTCGCGACATGTAACTTATTAAAATCCATTTGAACTTAAATAAAACGTTCCAAATTCAAATGTCGTGTTCGAAAAGTGTAGGTAATACTCTTTTAAATATTGACCTTGCAGTAGTAGGTACCTACGTAGGTAGACACTTCACAGTGGATGTAATATGTAAAATGGTTTTCTTACATTTGACTAACTTCCGCTGTTCAGATTTTTTTTATCCAATACAATAAAATTGTCTACGCATGAAATCACGTCGATCCGCGTCAAAAAATTTTTTTATCAATTTTATTAATTTTTAGGTACAACTCGCACTTGACCAAAATTTTGAAAATGACAAAATTATTATCTCAAAAAAATAGCTAATGTTTCCTAAGACAGCTTCCTTGTATCTTCTATAGTTTTCGATTTCCCCATACTGTCCCACTTAAAAAAAACACTCTGTATATCTCATGTGCCTACAGTTTCCGAACAAACTAAAAAATAATGCTATTTCTTTCTAAATCAATAAATAGGTATATTATCGAAATAAAACATTCGTTCTAATATAACAAAAGATATACTTGAGCAAAAGATAAAATGAGCGAAAATTAGAGGAAAGTACCAGGCGCCCATAAGACGGTAAGAGGTTATAAGGTAATGCGACTCGCTCACTACACCGCACGACCTGGCCCCAATTTCACAACATTGACAAGTCCTACAATTGTAAATCTACGGTTTCTCCAATAGGGAGCGTCTATAGGCTACAGTTACCGCTTACCATCGGAAGGGCCGTGCGTTTGTTTGCCACCAGCATAAAAATTAGTGCGGAAACTTTAATAAATCAGCAGTAAATAGCTACTTTTATGCGAAGCAAAATTACAATTGTCACAAAAATCACGACAATTGTAGCGAAATTCCGACATAAGCCGAACCTCATGTCAAGAATTAATGAAAATTGTACTAAACCTTGCGACAATTGTCACGGGTTTCGGAAAATAAAAAGTAGTTTATTAACGATATAATAACGTTATTAGTAATAATTTTATGTTGGTGGCAAACAAGCACATGGACCGTCCGACAGTAAAGCGGTAGCCGTAGCCTACGGAGGCCTGTGACGTCAGTAACAGTGATATTTTACAATTGTCACAATTGTAATTATGGTGAAATAGGCCACTGGCCCCAATTTCACCACCTTGACAAGTGCTACAATTGTAAATTTACTGTTTCTCCAATCGGGGACATCTATAGGCTACAGTTACCGCTTACCATCGGAAGGGCCGTGCGTTTGTTTGCCACCAACTAAAATGTAGTCCAAGAACTTTAATAAATCAGCAGTAAATAACTACTTTTTGCGAAGCAAAATTACAATTGTCACAAAAAACACGACAATTGTAGCGAAATTCCGACATATGCCGAACCTCATGTCAAGATTTAATGAAAATTGTACTAAACCTTGTTCGGAAAATAAAAAGCAGTTTATTGACGATATAACAACGCTGGTAGTAATAAT
The DNA here is from genome assembly GCA_025490895.1 of Thaumatotibia leucotreta. NCBI lineage: Eukaryota > Metazoa > Arthropoda > Insecta > Lepidoptera > Tortricidae > Thaumatotibia > Thaumatotibia leucotreta. The sequence continues at coordinate 1,556 of JALPQI010001414.1, read as the reverse complement.
TTTATGTTGGTGGCAAACAAGCGCTTGGACCGCCCGATAGTAAGCGGTAGCCGTAGCCTACGGAGGCCTATGACGTCAGTAATAGTGATATTTTACAATTGTCAGACTTGTAATTATGGTGAAATAGGCCACTGCACGCCACCATCCTCCACGTGCTCGACTTGAAGCAGCATTGGAACCCGTACAAAGTGAAGGGAGCGGATTTTACGAGAGGACTTATTTACTATGTTGGAGCCGGTGACTTTTTCTTTGCGGAATGTCGAGGCGTTTAGTACGGAGACGCGCCAATACATTTAAAGTGCCTTCAGTTTCCAAACAACCTAAAAAAGAAAGCTAAAAATGCGTCCCCGCCCCCTCTTAACTCTTGATACCGAGGGTCCAAAAATTTTTTTGAATATTGTGCCACTTATAGAATATTTCAAAATAACTTGTTTTGAATATGGCTTGACATGCTCTAGGTCGGTTTGTTATGGAAAAATTTATGTCCCTGCATGTTCCTAAATTGTAAAAGACCACTCTTGTCCTCAGATCCCTCGCAACCGCTCCTGCAGCGAGGCGGGAATCGAACCCCACTGGTGCGCCTGCCTCGCCTGGCAGAACGTCTCTACCGACGACCCGCTCTACCAGAAGACTGCTACCGCCCTCGTGGACTACATCAACTCTCTTGTGGCCACAGTGGGGTGAGTACACTTACTTATGAACTAAAGAAACTTGTTGGTCATGAGACAAAAGTACCAGGCGCGCATAGGACGGTAAGAGGTTATAAAGAGTGGAAAGGGTGCCGTAGACTTCTGCCCCCGGAGAAGCCGGACAAGCGGACTAGCGATCGCAGAATGTGCCCACTATGATGAGATGACACTGCTGCCAGTGCTGCCCATTATCAATCTTTAGCCGACTCTTACGACACCCGCAGGAGAAGTTGGGTTGGTGACAAATGTATTCTTACTGCCGTCACCACACGGATATTTTACATTAAGCACGAATAAACTAGAGAAACTTGATGTAATCATGATCGAAAGTAAGACAAAAGTACCAGGCGCACATAAGACGGCAAGAGGCTATAAAGAGTGGGTGAGTGCCGTACACTTCTGCCCCCGGACAAGCCGGATAGAGCCGCACTGGTGCGCCTGCCTCGCCTGGCAGAACGTCTCTACCGACGACCCGCTCTACCAGAAGACTGCTACCGCCCTCGTGGACTACATCAACTCTCTTGTGGCCACAGTGGGGTGAGTACACTTAGTAGCATCCAAATAAAGCAAATAAACTAAAGAAACTTGTTGATCATGAGCGAAAGGGAGACAAAAGTACCAGGCGCGCATAAAACGGTAAGAGGTTATAAAAAGTGGGAAGGGTGCCGTAGACTTCTGCCCCCGGAGAAGCCGGGAAAGCTGACTGGCGATCGCAGTAATGTGTCCACTATGATGACACTGCTGCCAGTGCTGCCCATTATCAATCTTTAGTCGACTCTTACGACATCCGCAGGAGAAGAATATACCCTCCCGCACCCCTAACGCGAAAGGTCATCTAGAAGAGCTCTCGCAAATTTGTATTAATTC